>JAWPHD010002228.1:0-267884 GCA_037043455.1 Cyrtodaria siliqua
TCATTGGTTTATAATTATGCCCCCCTGTGGTACCATGTTGGTGGTACCATCCAATGTAGAAGATCAAGTTTACATCCACAGTGTCTCCTTCCACTTAGTTGAGATGAACAGTCAGAACATGGGGGTGAGAATGTTGTTGGCTCATTGTGCATATTTTTTATCTTGACGTAAATGGAGAGGGAGCTTTCCTTTTTATGACATATGACCTTTTGATGTGTTGGTGCGTCGTGAAAACCTTCAATCAATCAATCAATCAATCAATCAATCAATCAATCAATCAATCAATCAATCAATCAATCAATCAATCAATCAATCAATCAATCAATCAATCAATCAATCAATCAATCAATCAATCAATCAATCAATCAATCAATCAATCAATCAATCAATCAAGCATGTAAATTTACCAAAGATGGAAAAAAACGAATGACACAGTAATCATTCTGTTTTTTGTGGCCTCGGCTCGCATACAACTCAAAATATATGGCCTGGTTTCAATGCGCGAAACAGATGACAATGTAATGATTACATGTTGTTTACATGTACGTATCATGGGCTACTTTCTGTTTTGAATAACTGAGTTACAAAGACATTATTTGAGCTAAAAGGGTGTAAATCTTTGTATGAATAAGGTTAATTATTACCATTTTGATAAGAGTGAATTCAGATGTCTTGTTTACGCGCTGTTTTGCGTTGTTGTTGTTGGTTACAGTATCCTATTGCAAAAAAACGGTCCGACTGGCAGAAAAAGTATATATGGATATGGAAAAGAGAATGCCTAAGCATACGTAAGCCTTATTTTGATTAGATGATAGACTAGGTGGGGAAAGGCAGTTAGGTTAACTTGAATTTGTTATTTATTTCTGATTATTATTTAACATAGCTTTAATTTTTATGATTTAGCTCCATGATATAGTAGATTAAAAAATTCATAAATGTATTTGGGGATTCCCTCAAATTGTAGGTCATGAGCTTCGGACATTTAGAAGTTACACTGAAAATAGGTCAACCCCTAAAAGAAATTCCTGTTTACATATATCTAAGCTTCATTCGTAGCAGCAGGGTAGGCAACAGTAAGCCTGGGGGTTTTGTTTGCATGTCAGATGGGAAAACATTAAAACAGTAAGTCCATGTAAAATGCAATAGTGGTCTATGGTCTAAAGGTGATTTTTATGGAGTTTTTTAATATTGCTATTACTGGTCCAATCAGCTTGGAATTTTCTGTGAATTCTTGTAACTGACAGTGAACGCAATAAATTAGGTTGAACATTTTGAAATTCAAAACAGAACAGGATTTTGAGCATTGAAATCACAATATATGTGATTTTGGATGAATCTGGGGGTAGGCTATACTTTTCAGTATTCCTGGAGCATTTGAGTGTCATCCCTAGTGTCTGTAAGTAGCATATTGTCAACAGATAATGTATTAGAAGATTTGCTGAAAATTACTATCAATTTTTATGTTTTAAGGTACCGTATGAGGCTAAAATCTGAAAAGGCCTTTTTTCTTAAATTTTGAATGGTGCGAATAAAAATTTCCTCCTTTGTACCAAAACCCTCAGAATGTTCACACTTTGTATGGGATGATTTTATTTTTTCAATTTGTTGCTAAAATATACAGAGATTTATAGAAAATAGCATTTGTTTTAAATCGTTTCCTAAAAGATATGCTTACACATCCAGTTTTTTTCAATAATCCACTTTTAATCATCCTGCAGTGGCATAACCATGCAATATCTCACATGTATTGGTCTTATTATCAGAGATACTGGTGTATTGAATTGCATTATATACCATTTTAGTCTAACAATACAATTGCCTTGCCTTTTCCTGGACTTTAAATCACTGGTTAGTAGATAAATGTGGGGTAGGCTTCTCTTCTATTTTGTCTGTCTTTTCTTGCATATTTTGGTCAAACTGTAGCATTGAATGACTATTTTTAATGAACATAAAAAATGAATATTTTCATGCACTAGTGATTTTGAAGTCAGAACCACAAACCATTTTAGCTTTTTTGGTTTGGTACACAACAGACCATGTCTGGTAACTTTATTTGATCAAAATATGTTAAACGGTTGAATTATTATGACACTTTTTCTGTTTGGTAAAACGCGTCTAAAAATCCTTGATATAGATGGCGTACAAGGCAATTTGAATGCATCCATTTAACCGGAAAGACTAAGATCTTAGCGAAAGCTTCTTGTCAGTCCATTCGGTCCATCTTACTGGTCAGTTTGATATGTTCGATAAATAGTTTGAAGAAATGTCGCGTCTCCTTTAGGTTACAGACTCTATTGCAAAAAACGGTCTGATTTGCGGAAAAAGTATATGGATTGGCGGAAAAAGTATATGAAAACCCCAATGCCTAATGCATATGTAAGCCTTATTTTGATTGGATGATAGACTAGGTGGGAAGAGCGATCTTCCAATCGAATAATGCCAAAACGACATAAGCGTTGGAAAAGCGAAAATGGAAAATGTTCATTGCTAAGCGACTGGACTGTTATAATGTCATGGAGTCGTAATCGTCGTTTTTTAACACTGTAAAAAATAACAAATATCGTGGTGGGGATCGGACTAGGGGTAAAAATCACTGCTGGACGGGTAATCGCAAAATACATGTTTTTATTGCCTTATGTACTGAAAACTTGTTATTTTCCATCACCAAAAAAATGTGGTTGATGATTAGGCAAAAGAAAAAGTAGGTGTGTTTCCTATTGCATGCTCTAAAAAATTAGGGTCGGTAGGCAGGCATTTTCTTTTTTTTTAATTTTTTTTTTTTTGGAGCAATATATTTAGAGATTCTACATGTATTTATCTCATAAACCAATACAAGTTGATGATACAACTGTTTTTCGTTTTTTTTTTAAATATTTTTTTTCATTAAAAGTTTTAGGGTCGGCCCCTTAAAAACAGGGTCGGTCGGGCCACCGGAAACACAGGCATTTTATTTGGCCTTACAGGACTATCTATTTGATGCACGGATTACCAGATTTGCAGAGCTGGTAGTCCTGCTGGCTAAGTTAGTGTCAAGACCTGTTTTGCACATTAAGCTTCAGTAATAATTTCGCAGTAATGGCTGAGACATGGGGGGGGGGGGGAGGGGGGGGGGTGCGATATTCGATACCCGGTGGCCTGGTTAGATCATCATCAGTTGGTCGAGCACTGTAAGCTAGAGGTCCTGGGTTTGCGTACCGTACCCATTTCCCACTTAGTTAACTTCATCGGCGACAAGGTAATTCTGTGAATGCGGGATAGCCGCATCAGACGTCTCGAGAGACCGGAAGAGCTGGGTAGGCTCTATCTATTGACACTGCAACACCCTCTTTGTGCAGGTTTCCTGGGTACAACCATTACTAAGCAATGTGGATTAATTACCTTGCTCAAGGATAAATTACATGGCTATGATGAGGATCGAATCCACAACCTTTCTATATGAAGTTTGGCGCTCTAATAGGATTATTACTAGAGTAGCGTGTTCTGGAAGTTTGTATCACCTCGAGTAGGTAAATGACAGTTCAAGGATGTGATCTGGCATTTACCTACGAGAGTTGATACAAACCTTCCAGAGCACGCTACTCTAGTAATGATCCTTTTATTACATGATTAAACATTTACATTTCTTATAAGTATGCAATAAAGAAGGTTTCTAAGTTTCAAGGCTTATTTTTTGATAAAGCGTAGAAGGTAAATGGGACGTATTTTAATATGTTTGTGGGTGTAGCTACAGCTTACAAGTTCATTGGTGCGACATACTTGTTTTGTGGGTTTCACGTACATGTAACGTCGTCTTGACGTTCTCATGCAAATTGGTGTAAATGCGAGCATTATTATGAATTTTCCTGTTCCATTTTAAGTTGGACAGTGATACGGAATCTATTTTTAGTAGCATACTGATACGGATTCAGAAAACCTCTAGATGTAATACAGGTTTTTGTATTCCACTTAAGAAAATGAAGGTTCTATGTATATAATTATTGATCGGTATATAATAAACCACTGAACCACGCACTCCACTCTTAAAGGATAAAAGTGAGAGGAGTCTGGTGATATTTGACACCCGGTTGCACAGTTGGACGAGCACTAGCCCTGTAAAAAGTTGGCTTTTTTCCTGCTAGCCTGCAGCTTGCGCACACAACAATGGGGTGCACGGATATATATGAGATTTAGCCATACTTTACACGATTTGTGACGGACACACATAGTGACGGACAGTGTGATTAGTGTAGTGACTGTCGATGGGGGGTCTATATGACCTTGCGGTCTGGTTCCTGGACTTGTGGGGAACCAGCTGCTTCCCGCCAAATGACACCACGTGACCGCCCGCAGACATGTGAGCGCGGTCTGCGAGTAGGAAGCCACACTGACGAGACGCTGACTTACGACAAGACAGATAAATAGTGGTTTAACTCATATCCTGACAAGATCCCGGTGGGAGCTGGCAACAGACAGGTAGGAAACACTTTACTGGTGTCAGAAGTGGTCTGAATCTGAGCCTGGGAGTATAATTCGAGTGACAATTCGTCGTCCCGGCGGCGCACCACGGGCGCATCACAGGTGGGTGGGGTGTTTGGGATTGAAAATCAGTTTTCGACAGTTTTCGGCGAAATCTTCGGCGGCATTCGGTCGCACCTACATTTAAACTGAGGGTTTCTGCCTGCGGTGTTCGTTTTTTTCCCCGTGAGGGCTTTCAGTGAATGTTCCGATGTAAACATTGATCCAGGGAAGGATTCCGTTGTTGATCTCGTGGGCATTTTACCTTGGCTGGTGATTTATTTATGTTTACAGTTAGTGTTATATACTTTGATTAATTTTTATTGGTAAATTTATGGAGTGCAGACCTGACGGCCTTCAGTCGAGGATCTTGGTCAATTATGCATCCGCGGGGGATCTGCTGCACATTCCAGGGATGGGTTCAAAAATGGCATCTGCCATTGTGGCAGTACGGAGGACACATGGCAACCCCACCCTGGGAATGTGGAAGGCACTCGCGGATAATTTGGGGCTGGGGGTGCAGCACATGTTAGATTTCACACCAAAGTCATGCATGCCCCCAGCATTAGGAACAGAATTTCATACAGGTCTGGGTGGCGTCGATCACCAAAAAACAGATAGGGGGAGGATGTATTGGATGCATTTGGGAACACAGGGACAGGTGGCTCCCATGGGTGGATACACATGGAGAACCCGTCCCAGTGGCGGTTGTCACCACGTGCAGATGCTCCCAATGTGCACTCAATCCCAGAGCCCTCCCTCCGATATTCCGCCATTGAATCCGGGGATGAGGATATTAAGCCTTCAGTGTTTGGGGCTACGGGGCAAATAGGGACCCCCAGTCTCACGGATTTAGAACAAAGATATGCTTAAAATGATGGGCGACCTCGTGGGTTTGAAGGTAGAAGCTGGACACCCGGCCCAGTCAGCTGCCAATGTGGAGAGGGTTGTTGCAACGGCAGAGTCCAGTCCGGTAGTAGCAACAGGGGTTGCAATCACTAAAAGCATGTTCATAAAAAGTGCAGGAGCGGTCCCAAAGACCTCTAAAAGGGCGAGACACTTGCGGTATGCCTCTCCCCCGTCCTCCCCATCATCAAGTGAGGACGGTGACGATGAGAGCTCCGAAGATGAAAACGTTTGGGAGAAGAAGGGTTGCAAATCATGCGGATTTAGGGTGGGACACTCGAGCCCGAGGAAGTACAGACTCTAGCGGAGTGGTAGAGCAGCACGCTCTCCATCGCGGGGTGGATATACGGGACGTTTACCATCGCGAGGTGGCAAGAAGCGTCGCTCCCCATGGCGAAGTGGCAAGAAGCGTCGTTTCTCATCGCGAAGCGACTCGAGCACGGACGATAGTTTGTCTGGAGTTTACCGGAAGCACCTGGTATACAAGCGGGGAATGTTTTCTGCTTATGAACATGGCGGATCTAGGGAATGGGACCCCATCAAGTCCCTACCCAAGGCCCTCATGTATGATGGAAAGACACAATGGCTGGTGTTCAAACAGCGTTTCACCAGTTATGCTAGCATGAAGGGGTGGTCCAAAGCCCAATACTTAGATTGTCTATGTTGGTCTTTGATGGGCAAGGCTGCAGAGTATTGTGCTCTTATTAGGGGACGGAATGTCGGCAGATCTATGTCATACCGGCAAGTGCTAGCACTGCTAGAAAGCAGGTTTGGTTTCAAAGAACTCCCAGCTACTGCGCAAGTCAGATTTCAGCAGACCCAGGCGAGTCATTGGAAGACTGGGCCGACAGGGTATTGACATTGGCAAAAAAGGCATTTGTGGGTTTGCCAATTACTTACTCGACCCAACAGGCGGTGACACGGTTCTGTCAGGGACTGGCAGACCGTGAAGCTGGCCATAGGGTCGGGCTCGAGCAGCCGGACCGCATTGAAACCGCTATAGACAGGGTAAGATGGCCCCAACACATGACTCAGGCTGTGTATGGGAAGGCCCGTCAAGAACCCAAGCGGGAGCTGGAGTATGATATGGATGACCCTGCGGTTGTTTGGGCGGTCCAGGAGCACAAACCCAGGAAGGCCAGTAGGGTAGATGACGTTCTCGCTAAATTAGAACAAAAGTTCGAAACTTTGTCGATGAAGTTCGACTCGCTTAGTGGGGGCCAGCAGGCAGACAAGGGACAATGGACCTCACCCCAGTGGCAACCTGAAAGCCCGACCCCATATCAGAGGCAATCACCGAGATTGGCATGTTTTGGGTGCGGGGAGGCTGGGCATTTTAGGCGGGAGTGTCCACACAGGGAGCATGTTGAGTTATTTAAACGAGACAGGGTCGAGGGCATGGGCCGAACCTCGATCCGGGGACGAATAGGCCAGACAAGGGAGACATTGACCAGTAAAGAGGCAGTATCATTAGGGGCGAAGCCCTTAAATTGTGACCAGGTAGTGAGTCAAAAGAGTGCTCGCCGGTCCACAGAATTGCCGGGAATGTCTGAATTAAATGGTTTAGTGGGGGCGCGGCAGGTGCAGATCTGCCGGGATGAAATTGTGTTTGTTGACCCATTAGTAGAGTGTCAAGGGGCTCAGACGGGGAGCCAGTTAGTGGTAGTAAGCAGCGTGCAGCCGGAGACAGGGCTGGCGCTATGGGTTGTGTCATCACAAAATCAGGGTAAAATAAGTTTTCCAGAGAGGGCGGAGGACGAGGGAGTAGGAATAGCTGAGCATAAGGGCAGGGTAGATCCGGAGGATCTCAGGATGATCGCATCTCCATCCGTGGCAAGTGATTTCCAGGCGGGAACTCAGCAGACCAGTAGTCCAGTGGGGCCGGAAGTAGAAGGCCAGGGCACGGATTGAGGGGAGGCGGTTAAGGTGTGCCAGTTGGGTTCTACATCCCAGTCAATTGTTGAGGTCCAGGTAGACGCACATAAAGTGAATGCGGTGGTGGACACAGGGGCGGAGGTGACCATTATGGCAGATAGGCTTTATTGGTCTATGGAGGTACCTCCCAAATTTATTAAGGATGTTAAACTCCTGACACCAGGTCAGGAGTTATCAATGCACGGGTTTCTTGTAGGTCCAGTAACTTTAAAACTTGGCAATAAGCTATATATCGAGACTCTGTATGTCGCCCCTATCGCGGAAGATATGTTGCTGTGCTGCGATACGTTATTTCACATGGGAACGACCAATATTGATATGGGTGAGGATGCATTGATAATTGATGGTCAAGTCCTCAGACTGAGTACTGGCCAGGGGGCTATTGACCTGGCAGTATCAGTACTACCTTCTAGGACGACCGTATGTGGTCAGAATGGACCAGACGAGTTTGACTTGATTGTTGAGGTTAGTGAACCCCAGGGGCAGTGTTTGGCAAGAAACGCGGAACTGCGGATACCAATGGTACCGGGATATTGCAACGCATTTAAATGCCGGAGTTGAGCTAGGGGAAATGCCATGTGGGGAATGCGAGAACTGCACCAGGGCGGATAGGAACTGGTGGTGTTTCATCCGAGATGTGGATGAAGCGGTTTCGTTGGCGGCGTCTGGAGCGCAGAGAGTTGCGGGGGTGCACCAAAGGGTCACGGGCGACCACCAAGGAGGGAATGTCAACTACTGTGCGGGGACGGGATGTCAGCGAAAAGGTTCCTGGGATGCGGAATTGATCACTCCGCGGGAGCGAGGCTTTTGAACAAAGCAGCTGTAACCGCAAAGTGATAGTCAAACTGGAAAGGTTGAGCGGTCTTAGCGGGTTGGTAGTAGAACCGGAGGTAGAGGCAAATGGGGTGAACCGGATCCAGGGTATATGGTTTACGGGCCGGATACAGGGGCAGATGAGGAAGACCCTTGGAGGCCCTGGGATTCATGCGGACCCGTGGTACGCGACCATGGGGATTGCGAGGATTCTCCCTGGAGGCACTGGGATGAGCAGAACCGATGGGCAAACGGGGACGAACCGTGGGTACCCTGGGATCCGGTAGGGGGCCAGTCACCAAGATGTGAGGTTGCCTGTCCTGAAGTGACGGCCTGGGATTTTGGGAGTGGTTACTCCGTTAAGGCGTCGCCAGGATGCTAGACTGTGCAAGAGGGAAGTGACGGCCACCTACCCCCTGCTCGCCTTGTCCAGGGGACAGAGAGCAGGCACGGGTGTAGGGGACGCCCATGGCTCCCCACCTGGGAATCTGCTGGCTGTGATCCTGCAGGTGGGTGTGCGGGGCAATGAGTTGGGTAATTAACACACCATTGCTCGTTGAGTCGGGGGACCAAAACTGGTGATGCGGAGGGAGGCGTCTCCGCATCCTTGTTTGGGATCCCCAGGATTCCTGACAGTTGGGGGTGTTGTTAGAGTTGCTACCCAGTAGGACGATTCCGCACCCCACCGAATAGTGAATAAGGGGAGGCATGGTTAGAGGCGTTGCCTCCCTACTTTCATACTAAACAAGAAGTGTCAAGATTAATTTGTAAGGTTAAAGATGGTTACCCGGAGTTAATATATATTGTTAGGGAACATTATCAAATAAAGCTCATAAACCAGTTACGATTTGGTCATAGGGTTCATGGGAAATAGTGCGGGTAGGGATTAAGGTATGATCAACAGGGGCTATTAGGATTAATCTTAAAGTTTGGTCACCAGGGTCATCTGTAGAGGGGAATCATTGACGGTATTATATTATTATTTTATATAGGGATGTTATTTGTATTATAACTGGCGCCTCAGCGGCCGCGCGGGCCAAATAGTCACTTACGGGCAATGTTGGGGGAGGCTCCCCCTTGGTCATAGCTTTGGTGGGAGGTTTACAGTATGTGGTAGTATCCAAGTCCAGGGGAGGCCCATGACAGTTGGGGCTAAACGCCCGAAAAGGGAAGTTAGCGCTCACCGGTGACACTCTGGGTTCAGGAGTGGGGTGAGGGGTCCCCACAGGCAGAAGGACCATTATTATAAAGTGGGGGGGGGGGGGGATTGAAGTGACTGTCGATGGGGGGTCTATATGACCTTGCGGTCTGGTTCCTGGACTTGTGGGGAACCAGCTGCTTACCGCCAAATGACACCACATGACCGCCCGCAGACATGTGAGCGCGATACTGACGAGACGCTGACTTACGACAGGACAGATAAATAGTGGTTTAACTCATATCCTGACAAAATCCCAGTGGGAGCTGGCAACGGACAGGTAGGAAACACTTTATTATTATGGCATAAAAATACAACTCTGGGGACAGTTTGAATATAATTTTAACCGTGGCCGAATAGTTAATGATTTTGCGTTGTAAACCTCGCCTCTCACCGCATCGGGTTCGAATCCCACTGGGAGCTCGACTTGTAAGTGAGCCTGAGGAAGTGTCGATTCTTACGGATGGCGGGAGGTGTACAGACTACAGTACTGGTTCTACCCAGGAGAAGTTGGTGGTCTGCTTCTACCACGGAAACCTACCGTCATATATAACCTTACATCTCTTGAAAATGACGTAAAACACCAAACTAACCTCCATGTGACGTTGAAGCTGTTTGTAGGTTTGCACCGGCGTCAGCATCAGGATTGACAGGAATGGTTGGCAATGTCGAGTCGATGTCACCAGTCAAAAACTGTTCTGCGACGATGGCAGTTTCATCTTTACCCTTTATGTTGCGATATGTCTGCCGTATCGTGCGTTTACTTGCACCCGTGTAGAGTGTAACTACTTTAGAATGTTTTCGTTTGCGAATCAATATCAGTATTGAATCCGTCACATGACGAATTTGGATCCTAAGAGTAGTGGCCCAAGGTGTGAAACCACTAATTATTTTCCCCATAGACACCAATGTTAAAGTGTCGCATAGTAATGATTTGCTGCAAATTGATAATGCAGCTGTGTAATGGTCATATAGAAAACTAATTTTTCTCTTGAAAAATCACCAGAAAAGGTGGGGTCACAAGACATGTAAGAAAGTTCTTGTTTGTTTACTAAACGGGTCAAGGGTACAGCTGTTTTCATTGAAGACTATTTTCATTGTTCAAAGTGTAGGACCCAAAGTGTAGGACCCAAAGTGTAAGCATAGAGTCGAAATTTCGAAAATGTTCATCAGTGATCCAGTAAAATCTATGAATACGCTTCTTACAAGATACAAGAAGATTTATTTTAAGTCGGTTTTCACAAACAAATTATAACATTAGCTCAATGAGCTATTTTCCGACAAAACATTTGTAAACGTAAAAACATATAAAATAGCAGCTAAAACAGAAAGAGCATGGGGTTAAAATTATATATATATTCTATGATATTTAAAACATACAATGTGGGCTCTCATAATATTATTAGTATCACATGATCACAATAGCCCAGGTAAAATATGATTAGACAGAGATAAACACATTCAAGGACAGGATTTACATTTAAGCATATTTTTAGCACATTTATGCATACACACATTTAAAATAATTATTCTAAGCACACATGCATAATACATAGAAAATGTCAACAAATAGGGCATAAGTACATATACAGTTTTACATCTAACACACGACTGCCACCTTAATTAAACTAGAACATTTACTAAAATTAATCCTCTAAAATAATTTACAACCATAACAAAAGCACGTTTAAAACACTCATATTATTTTTATAAAGTATGTTAATAATATGTTAGGTATTAAGAATATGAAAAATATGAAAAAAAATAAATAAATAAGCATGCAACCACGTAAGCAATACAAACATACAAGCTTAATGAGACACTAAATAAAACTAAACAGGATATATTAAGACATAATCATGCAGACACATAAACAAAAATTAAATAAAAATATTTTTTTTCACAAAAACGTAAAGAGAGCAAGCAAACAAGCACATAATTTATCCCACGGTTGACCAACATACAAGCTAGACCACCATGAGACAAAACCATGCGTTTTTAAAGAACAACCAAAGCAATATTAGGTACATTTACATATCATCACATGTTTAACCAACATACAAGCTAGACCATCATGAGACGACATATTGTGTTTTAAGAGCAAGACAGAGCAACATTAGGCGCACATGGCACACTTACATTTAGGTCCGGTCCAGGTGCGGATCAGCCTAGCAAACTCTTTGTAATCCTTGGCAGATCGGATATCGTTTGGTAGGCCGTTCCACACCCGGCTCGCCTCAAAACGAAATGAATTTTTACCGTATTTGGTTGTCCTTACTTGCGGTGTCTCAAGAATGTTTTCATATCTGAAATTATAGTTTGAATTTTTTAAAGTAACAAGATTTTGAATATATTGTGGGGAGAGATTATGTATGCATTTATAAGTTTCTGTGGCTATGCATTTTAATCTACTCAGATGAAGAGTGGTCATTTTAACTCGCCCCCAGCAAATCCTTATATGTCGCATTGTAATCACTGAAAACCATTCTCAGCGCCCTTAGTTGAAGTTTTTCAAGTTTATCAGAGTTGTTTTTACTACAAAAATGCCAAACCAATGGGCAGAAGTTAAAATTGGATCTTATAAATGATTTAAAAATAATTAGCTTAGTGTTTATTGTTAAGAATTTACTAAGTCTTTGTAAAACATTTAGTTGTTTAGCTGCTTTTTTACACATATTGGAAATGTGTTTGTCAAAATTAAGTAGATAGTCAAGTTCAACACCAAGGAGTTTTACTTCATCTTCACATTTTATTTCCTGATCGTCGATTTTAAATGAATTTATTTCATTGTGAGATTAGACTCCAACAGAGATTGCCTGAAATTTATCAGGGTTTGCCTGCATCTTGTTTATAGCGAACCAATTTATAAGGACGTTGCTTTCGCGCTCTAATGTGGACTTCACCATTGTGGGGTCTTTATGACAGCAGGATAGCGTGTTATCATCTGCATAATTATACAGAGTGGAATCTTTTATAGAATAAAAAATATCATTTATAAAAATATTGAATATTAGAGGGCCCAGGATGGAACCTTGGGGAACTCCCTTAATTATATTCATCCATGTACTCTTAACCATGCCTATCTTGACTTGACTTTTTTTTCTATTAGATAGGTAGCTATTCATAAGCATGCATACTTTTTCGGATAAGCCGTAGGCTTTAAGTTTTAATAGTATCAAATCATGGGGTAAGCAATCGAAGGCTTTAGGAAGATCCATTAGAATTGCGCCTATATACATGTTTTTTGTCTAGGTTTTTTTTCCAGTCTTCAGCGAGACGTAAAAGAGTGGTTCGACATCCAAAACTTTTTCTGGAAGGGGTGAAAGATTACCTCAACGTGAGTGTCTAGCTGGTTACCTACTACTCGTTCGTAGAGTTTTGACAGTGTAGGTAGTATACTAACTGGTCTGTAGTTATTTTCATTAAAAGGGTCTTCTTTTTTAAAAATAGGGGTGACTTGCGCAAGTTTTAAACTTAATGGGAACTGACCGCGCTCTATTATAGGTTGCAGAAAACTTAATAGTTTCCCATAGAACTCCTGTTGCACCTGTCAGCTAATATCTCAAGAATTATACACCAGATTTTCTTTAAATTACCTTATTTCATAGATATTTCCATCACAAAGCCTTTGAAAGTGTGAAAAAGACAGCTTTTTCTGCTCAACCTCTATGCACATGTCTGTGTTTACAAACACTATTGAATCCGCACTGAATATTGACATGCAATTGCAATGGATGTTAAATTTTCAAAAACATTAAAAAATATTTTTTTATTTAATTTAATGGTCCTAGCTGATGGGGATTATTTTACCTATAGTTTATCCTTCCTGAAAATGCATATTGAATATTTCAAAGTTATATCTGCTGACCTCTGTGAACTCTGTGAACTTTCACTTCTGTACTGAATCGTACACAACAAAAGGCGGGGCTTCAGCCAGGCTATATTTAGCTGTACGCAACCTATACAGTTTGCTATGTCCAGTACTGTATGAGTACACAGTGTGATTTACATCCGGCCTTTATGATTTTGGGGGGAATAGTGTCCACCCCGGTTTCCTTTTTGCTGTCGAGTTTTCTTATACATTTAAAAATATCAGTCTCAGAGATGGGGTTGAAATAAAAAAAATGATATTATTGTTGGAGTTTATTGCTTTCACGCTGGGGTGGTTTTCATCAGGCATTGTATTGTTATCAATACCTATGTTCTTGGCTATATTAACATAGAAATCATTTAATTTATCAACTACAATATTTTGGTCAGATATAAGACAGTTTTCATTGTTCTTGAGGATGATTTGTCAGATTTATTAGTTGATTTTTGGGAAAGAAAAAGTTTGATAGTGGGTCAGAAATCCTTGGATTTTGGGCCACCATCACATCTTTCCTTAAAGTAAAAAATTATAGTCACGTTTTACCCTTGTTTTATTATTTCTGTATTATGTTTATATTTTCCAGTTTTCGTGGGATCTATTTTTATAATAGTTATTTTTAGCTTGTCTGGTTTTAAAAATAATTTTCCTATAGCTGGAGTTCATGTATGGGAGTGGGTTTTTCTTGGGGATTTTTTCCTTTATAGGGGCGTGTTCATTTACTATCTGTTTCAGAAGCATTTCATGTGCCCAGTATACATCATCCATGTCATCAAACATATGGGCGACATGAAATGGTACCTGAGCCAGATCTTCATTGAATTTTGCTTCATCGCAGTTTTGTAACTCCTAAATGTGACTTTCTTTTTACTAATAGCGTTATTTGTTTCTTTCAGGGTTGTTGTAATCATATTATGGCAGTCGTTTAACCCGCAGTTAAATTTAATGGTATTACATAGCAGATGTTTTGCATTTGTTAAAATAATATCAATTAGTGTTAAGTTTTTGATGTTTCATGTTACACGTTTGACCTTTGACAATATTTTCCAGATTAAAATTGTCACATATATTATTTAGAATTTTACATTTCTCTTTTTTAAGGAGATCATATTTAAGGTCGCCAATACAGATAATGTGATCATAGTGTTTATACATTTTAAGACATGTAGAAATATTGTCTTCGAAAACGGAATAGTGTAGGCCAGGTTGCCTGTATACACATACAATTCCCCACTTTCTTTTATTCATGTCTAGTTCATAGTAAATGGTTTCTAGATCCTTACATTCAATGTCTTTTCTTCTCTTGAAGGGGAGGTCTGCTCTGACAAATGTCGTAAGTCCTCCTCCATGGAAAGTACGGTTTCGTCTTTACATTTTATACCCTTCAGTTTGAAAAAGATTGTCGTTAAAACTTTCATCTAGTTTTGTCTCTGCAATAAATAATAAGCATGTTTGTGAGTTTATCACGCAAGATTTGTTGTAGATCATCGAATTTGTATCTGACACTATTTATGTTTAAAAAAACTAATAAGTGGTTCCCATGTCTCAGGGTTCTGAGATTGTCAAAAATATCATAGTTGGATTCAGATACATCAGAAACAGATAGGGAATCAGATTTTGTAGAGTTTGATTGGGAGGTTTCACGTGGTTGTTCTAGCCAGTCTTCCTCTGGGTCCGGTTGAGGGAGAAAGCTATCATTTAAGTTTGTGTAATCAATACACGGATTATTTGCATCTGGGCTGGTGTTTGTCGGCGATTTATAGGCTGCATGTCCGTTTACATCGTGCCCATGCGGTATATGGGGCTCGGAAATGGGTTCTGGGACATTTGGTAGCTCACATGAGCGGCAGAACCACGCGTCTTCTGTGTTTCCGAGTATATTGTATTCTCCAATGGAGATACCATAGCAATTTATGTGTACCCATGATTCGCAAGAGTCGCACTGGACCGTACGGTGATTTTAGCCACTGGCTTTGCATACGATCCGCATGGGAATCGAATAGGCCCTGGATTAGGTGCTATGTCTCCTGACAGTACAAGGAGTGACCATATATAGTTCAATTGTACAGGAGACCCTCTCGTCTTTTTTACATGTTTTATGTGGTAGAAAAAGTGATACTTGCGGTCTTGTGTCAAAGTTTGGCGCCAAAAGAAAATCCGTTTTGGCATGTCCTGGTTTGTTGGCATCATAGACCGATTTTCTGTTTGTATTTGATGTCACTTCTCCTAGTTCTCTCAGCAATAACATAAGCTGTAGAACAAGAGCCGTTGTCTTCATATTTTCTGTTAACGTTCTAGCTCTATGCAATTTGTGTTCGCTTCCTTATTCGAGCGTCTGGCTACCCAGACTTTCTTATACATACAACCATAAAATCGAATAGAAATGGGCATTTTCCCCCTACTTATAATGCCCACTTCCATCAAATATAGGAACTACATGCGACTACACCTCGGAGGTTTACATGAACTTAGTGGTGGTAAACCTCAATTCAATTTATTGGCATAAAATAAATCCAAATACAGGATTGGCACCAAGGACAATTACAATACACATATAAGACATACATAATCCTCTTAGGAATTATTATTAACATTATATAAAGATCAGTATAATAACTTGCTTATCTAAATGATGCTACAATGTGTATAATACCTGCTGTTTTTATTATATCTAAATTTATGTAAAATTGCTTCATATTTATGAAATAGTAAGAATACCTATGTAGAATGATAATGGATATATTCCAAATTAGCAATGATCTATGAATCTGATAAAGATTTCCTAGTCATAAACATGTCATATACAAAATCAATACATATAGAGTTAAGATCATAGCCTTTGCTCTTATTAAAATGTATTTAAATTTATCAAAATCACTCATATTATTAAAAGAAGGTACTATATTTTGTATAGTATTATAAAATGTTGATCTACACGCATTAAGCTTGTGACAGTATATTAGAAAATGTCATTCAGTTTCTACATCATAGTTACAAAGTGTACATGTTCTCTGCTGAACTTCTAACTGCTTATATCTGCCTTCCTCAATAGCTAATCTATGAGCACTTATTCTTAATTTTACAAAATGAATAATTTTGTTTCTATCAATATTATTAGTGACAAGGTAACTTTCCAGTATATAATTATCTTTGAGTTTACAATAAGTCCTTAGTTTATTTCCATCTTCAATGTCTACTTTCTTGTGCCAAAATGTTTAATATAAATCTTTAAGTTTATTAGTCAGTGGGTTTAAAAGTCTCTCTTTGGAAAAAGCGCCTTGATTATCCAAGACATGTCTAAATCCAGTCTTTAAAACCAATCTAATTTAAAATCAAAACCTATATCTAATTTCATACTCTGACTGCATTATTAGTGGCACTCCGATGTACCCATAGAACAAGTTTGCAAAACTTGAGCTGTGCTTTTTTCTTGTAAAAATTTATCATAATTATCTTCCACATTGCTATTAACATCAGTAATAAGACTAGTAACCGTAAATATAGTAAAATAGGCTTGACGCAGTGTTCATACAAATTCAAACAGAGGTGTACATTTATAACATCACTATATAAAGCTCTTCTGATGCAGAAAAGGGCCTTTACTATTGCTTTATTATTTAAATACTTTGCTGCTGCAGTATATGATCCTGAAGGTTTCATTATAATTCCTAAATATTATTATTCATTAACAATTTCCACCAAAACATTATTATATAGGAACTGAAACTTTTGAAGCAATTTACCTGACTTTTTGAAAATCATAACTTTAGTTTTCTTAATATTAACAGATAAATCCCACTGAGCACAATAATGTTGCAACTTATCAAGTTGTGTTTGCAAGCCCTGTGCACTATTAGATAATAGAACAATGTCATCAGCATATAATAAACATGAAATATACACATCATGGAGTGATACTTTTTCACAATAATCAACAAAAATGTTAACTAAATCATTGGTATGTGAAGAGAAAAAGGTTTGGCTTAGGATGCACCCTTGTTTAACACCAGTACTAGTATCAAACTGATGAGTAAGTTGTTGGTCAAGTTTAATAGAGCTTGCTAATTTATTATACATATTCTCAATAATTACCATGAATTGTCCCGAGATATTATAACTTTTTAGTTTTTTATGTAGAAATAATCTATTGACGGAGTAGAAGGCTTTGCTTAGGTCAACGAAACGTGCAGATTTGAAAGATTTATCAATGACAGTTTTAAGTGTCAATATGTGATAACTTGTTCTACAATTTTTCCGAAATCCAGTCTGTTCGGGACATATAATAATATTGGACTCTATAAATGAGTCTAACCTATTGAAAAGGATTTTACTTAAAACCTTACTGAAGCTACTCGACATGGCAACACCCCTTTAGTTTGAGGGGTCTAAGTAGCCACCTCCCTTATAAATTGGTTTAATTATGTTTTCTTTCAATATATCAGGATAATTTCCACTTTTAAGGATAGAATTAAAAAGAAAAACATAGTCTTTTATTAAAAACTTGGATGAAATGTGTATCATTTCACTTGAAATTTCATCTGTACAGCAAGAACTCCCCTTTTTAGGGATTTAATTGCATTTATACATTCAGAGGCATTAATGTCTACATTTAGTATTGAGTTATCTAAGGAACAATATACTGTGTCAGAATTAACATCTAATAATATATTATTACTCGAAGTATTGAGTAGTTTCTTAAAATGATTGACCCAAACTTGCCGAGATATATTACCCGAAGGGTCAGATTTAAATTTATCCATTAAATAATTGACTGTGTTCCAGAAATCTTTAGGATTTTCCCGTTCTGTTTCTCACAACTTTTTTAATACTATAAACATTCATCATCAACCATGTCTTTTTTTTAACATGTCTTTTTTGGACCGTTTTTTTAACATTAGATTTGGACTGTAAGAGGGCAGCTTTATGAAGTGCATTATTAAATAGTTTTACCATGGCGTTCACTATTTCATTTTCAGAAAGTGTATGATTTAAAGAGGTTTCCATTAAGTTTTGTGATAAGAGATATAGCAATACTTTTGAAATTGCTTGAGAAAATCATTTTCATTTGCTCATTCCATTTAATATTAGTTGGACACAGTCAGACTGATTTCATATTGTGGTGACAATAATGTGAAAGGAGTTTAACAGTTATAGAACAAAGATCAGAATTATTTTTAATAAACTCATCAACAAGAAAAAAACATACAAAATTTCAGAATTTCAGAACTACTTAATTGTGCAATAGTCAACAATGGCTGAACCATTGTAGCCGTAAAAAGTGTCGCTACCTCTACTATGACCCACTGTTCTCCCTTTTGAAATACGTAACTGGGAGGCAATGCAAATATCTTTAATATTTTTACCATATTCATTTGTAGATTGATATATTTCAGTATTACGTTGACAATGTATATTGTCTAATGTATAATTATTTGGAAGGAAACCCTGTAAACTGGCTATGGTATCATTTATCTAAGTCATTACAATTTATATGCGCATTTAGGTCTCCCATTACCATTATATTAATTACCATCTTGACTATACTTAACTATGTCAGTTTCAAGCTTACCAAACATATCATTGCTAAGATCAGTCCTTTTAATATATGATGAGGTAATTGGTGATATATAGATCACACATAGACAAAGGTCTTTTTCAAATTGAAAAAAAATGTTTATTAAGCTTTAGCCAGATAATATCAGAATGTTTTTTGTCAATAAGCTCGACACCCTGTCTCAAAGAATTTCTGACAAGGGCAGCAACTCCACCCTTTAAACGACTTGGGTTCTAGGATCGACAATTTGAGATACAAAAATAATCGTTCAATTTTAAAGTATCATTTGAGCACGCATGCCTTTCATTTAAAAGTATTATTGGAGAGCACTGTAATAACAACACATAAAATATTTTTTAAACTTTAATAGATTTGGCAAATATTGGGTGTGGCATGGATTGATAAACAAGCCCCTATCATGGGGCTTAACAATTGGGCTGCCGGTAAGCACAAAAAACCATTATGGCAAGCCCTTACAGTAGAAAGCATTAAGCAATAAAGCAAATTGAATATTACAATATTAAGGACATAAATACATGTGCACCAAATTAAATGTTCATTATGAAAGCAACATTTCTGATAAGCATTTAAGCAAGTGTTGAAAGCACGTTTGATAAAATATCCAAATTCCACGCCCAACACAGAAACGGTGCCAAAAAGTATATATTTCCTGAGCACTGCCCACTTTTAATGAAACATTAAACTCCAGCCAGAAACTGGTTAAGAAACAAGTTGTTCCCCACATTTGATAAATGAACACCATCCGGTTCAAGACAGATATCATCAGCCTGAATGTCTTCGTATAGTAGATAATGGTCCCCAATATCTATTATTGCCTTATCAGCATAACTGTTTAGCCTCTTTCGGGCCCTTTCCATTGCAAAAGGGTGGTTAGGCTAACGCCATGAAAGCCTAGGAAGTATGTGAGACCAAATAACGACCACATTATGTAAATTGACCCTAAAATCTCGGTCAGCTTTCTAAGAACCTTTAATGGGTATTTCTCTAAATCAATTCCCCAGGACCACATGAGTTGATGCATCAGACATTGACAAAATAAATAAATGTCAGAAAAATATCCAGTATGTAAAGGTTGGAGGAAGATTGTAACCTTTAATGTGTGGCGCCAAACACAAATTGACTGTTAAACGTTTCGAAGCTGTCATAAATTAGCATCAGAAATATAAATAATATGAAGTGTAACATGTACATGTTACTCAGTTTCAGACCTTGAACATTGAATGATTTCTGATTATGGATGTATCCTTTCCTCCTGTTTCATGTGCCACTGTTATTTCATTTCAGTCAGCAAACAACTGATATACATTTGTTCGTATATAATATGCACATTTGCCCAATTGTATTAACTTTTGCCTCCTTGATAATCAAGTTGATGTCTATTGTGAACAGGTCTTTAACTGCATTTTTACCTGTACCTACGATCGGTTTTTAGACTTTTGTATCAATCATCATCATCAGAGGCCTAAGTAATTGATGAACAATTAGTCAATCAATCGGTACATGCCATAATGAAGTGTTTAAAAATGAGCCCTGTTCCCTTAGCGTTTTGACATCTGTTTATTTAGCCATATATTTGCGATCCCAGTTGGCTACTACACTCGCATTCTGCGTCTTCGCCTTACACATTCTGATCCTGGTTGATTTCCCATGATCAGCATCACACGATTAATTTCCACACAAACTCTTGAGATACCACGAAATCCCGCTGTAAACCGAGTGGCTTTACATAAAACATGGGCTCTTAGACTGTAGTTTCAGCAAAACTGTTTACTGAAATAGATTGTTAAAATGAAAAACACCTGACACATTTATCTAAACAAAAACATGTTTGACTCTGTAATTTATTCCTGTGAAGGTAAAGCAAATACAGAAATTAAAGCACAATATAAAAAACATATTTGCTCACTATGATATTGATTATAACTATAAAATATTTCATAACTCAACAACTCAAAAGCTATGAAATTGATTTGCAACCGTTTAAATGCAGATTTTAAGTCCATTGTTCCCAGTAATGCCACGGGACCAATGTTACTTGGTCAAAAGTGCTAGAGTGTCGTTAGAACCATTATCTTCAGATCCACTCTATCTTGCATTTCTTTTGTCCCTCTCCCACGAGCATACGGACTTTTCGATACCCTTTTTGGCATGATCTGAAACCAGTGGCAAATGGTTTAATGATGCTACTCCAGTAAGACAGGATAAGGTTTATATATTTGATAAGGTTTATCAGTAAGACAGGATAAGGTTTATATATTTGATAAGGTTTATATAGTTATTTTTTTTTTTTTTTTTTTATTGTTTATTTATTATATATATATATATTCCCCCCCCCCCCCCCCCCCCCCCCCCCCCACCCCCCATGAATCCTTAATACTGTCGTGAGCTTCAATAAATTTACCAAATTTAATATGCAATAACAGAATATTATAGATATATGTTGTTGTTGTTTTTTGTTGTTGTTTTTTGTTTGTTTGTTTTTGTTGTTGTTTTTTTGTTTGTTTTTTAGAATAATGTTAGGCTATGTCCCAGAAATCAACATCAACACTTTCGTTTGACACTATTGCAACATTCTGACGTGATAGCCTTGCGCTTGCAATGCCACCCTATATAATGCCATACTTATGTTAGGCTATTCCAGGCAAATGGAAATAAACACCTCAAGTTCTTACTCAAATATTATACCTACCTGTCGTACATTATTTAAACATGTGTTACTGTAATATTTTTCTAGGACTGAAGCTAAGTTATATCGCCGCCTTGGCAAGGTCATCCACCATCCAGCATGTCCAGGCCGCTTTATCAACGATAAAACAAACACATTTAGTAGTTTACAAATGAATGCATATACAACGTTATTTTATTTACTTTTTATTCAAATAATTATATTAGTCATCTAAATGTGTATATACGACAAGAGCAAAACATCCTGGATGAATGATGTAAAAGAAATCGATGTGTCCATCGACACACACATTCAATAACACTTGATGCGTATTAACAATTGGTTTCGAGATAGCATTTAAATACCGTGATTTCCAATTGTAACACTGTACCGCTAACTTGGAAAGAATTATGTTAGGCTATGACCCAACAATTTACATCCACACTTTCCTTTAATACAATATTGAAATATTGTCGACCATATTGTCGACTTGTATTCGATACAGAAATGACAAAATAATAAGCTGGAATCAACTTTCATTTAAAAGCAATAGCACATACAGTGTCATACTTCTGTTAGGCTATGACAGAAGAATCGAAATAAACACTTCCGTTTCGAAACTATTATTATACACTTAAATACCTGTCGGATATTATATAAACATAATGTTACACATATTTATAATTTTCTATGTCTAATTAAGTTCACAGCCTTGGTAAACGTCATCTCCCATCCTGCACGACTCCAAATTCCAATCAATAATCAGAGTTGTCGTTCCTTTTGCATTCTCCGATCGAGAATTCCTATCTGTCGACATCGTAGCACAGTACGGCCGTTGTGAACATAAGCAGTGTATACCGACATGTAACAAGCAGTCAACACTAACATTTGGTGCGTATGATACAAGTAGTTTGGAGATAACAATTAAACACTGATTTTTAGAACACAAAAACAGATCGATACTGACCAATTGGCGGTCAATGCAAAGAGGTGTATGCGTTAGAATTACACGTTCATAATAACCTCTGATTTCCACCCCCTGAAATAATTAGTATTTGTTCCCTAGTAGAACAAATCCCATTATGATGTCATGTATCTATAAAATATAAACAGCTTTAACCAGCCAGGCCAAAGCCCAAAATTGGTACCTTGAATTTTAAAGAGTTACCAAATCTTAATACATTTGACGCATATTCAATCACGGGTATTTTTAATTATAAACCTATACTTTTAATTGGCATATATACATCCTTATATGACCTGAAAACCTGGAGAGAGTTTTTATAACCGGTTGTATAGGGTAATTGTGACGTTATTTGGCGGGTTAATTTCTTTAAAGGTTTCCAGGCGTTTGCTGCCACATGTTTGATGTTTTCTTTTCAAATTTGGTATCATTACAGGAATTTCAAGATCCATTAGTCAAAATCAAAGTTGGCAAAGCATCTTTATGAAAACAAACTTAGTTGCAACGCCAATATGGCGTAAGTTCATACTGAAGATCCATGTGTCAAAATCAATGGTGTCATATAAAGACCCATGCATTTATAACAGGAAACAGTATCAAGTTGATGACCAGGCTTCGTTACTTCTCAAATATCCAGCATTTCTGCAAACTAAGGTTTATAGAAATTATATTTATTCATGACTGAAGTTGTCTGACAGTATCTGCACAGTTGGTCATGTCGCAAAAAGAAGTGCAAAGATGTCATCAACTTCATCAGATACATGAATAACATGATCTCAAGAGTGCTTAAGCTCATCTATTAAGTCGTTTATGAAAAGGTTAAACACGATCGTGCTCAATTTACAGCCTTGTTTACATCCTATATTGCATTCAGAACAATGTGTATAACAATTTCTATCAGTACGAAGTCATGACGAAAGACTGCTATACATTGATGCCAATAGGTTTATGCATTTCGCACCTATTCCCTTTCTTATAAGACTATTGCATTTATCTTATCAAATGCATTTAAAAAGGCAACAAAAAACAACAAAAAACTACCAACTTTTTTACTTATTTACGTTTGAGTAGTGGCCTGAAGTATATATAAAATATTTATTGTAGAATACCTTGACTGTGTCTCATCAATTTAGTTATAATTATCTGCCCAACATGTATTGAACATCATTCCAGTTAGAACTTTATTTAATATAAGGTATCGATTAATGAGATTCCACGGTAATTATTAGGGTCGTCTAATGAGCCCGATTTGTAAAATGGAAATAAATATTTGGAGATCAATCACAAGTTCCACAACACTCGTTCGCTTAAATACGCTTTAATTCTGCAAACGGTCCAATATTTGGAATAAAACACCGATTCAGTTTTTCAACATTTCACGTCATTCATTCACACTATGCTCATTTTGAAATAAACATCTGTCAAAACCACATCTCTACATAACCTCTGTGCTCATACTCTCCAAAGAAATAATCCTGACAACACAGTATAATACTTACGATTCATGACAACAGATATAATACTTTAACATCAGGTTAGATTTAACAATGAAATAAAAAATAAACTTGGGAAAACACATGCAAACTAGAAACTTTGGATCTTTTCAAGGAACTATTTTAGCACCCTACGACCCGGAAGTACTTCCTGACTGGTTTGACACCTAAATTAGTCGCGACATTTGTCAAAAATATTTATCGAATACATCTAACTGACTAATAAGGTTGACCGAATGGTAAATCAGATGATTTTGCAAGGACTTATTATCTTTTCGGTTCAATTCCTGAATGCAAAGAATCGGAGCGCAGTGGTCTAGTGGTAGAGCGTTGGATCCATGATCCAAACGTCGAGGGTTCGATCCCGGCCATAACGATATGCGTTGTGTCCCTGAGCAAGACACTCTATCTGCATTGCTTAGTACTGGTTCTACCGAGGAAGTCGATCAAAAAGTATCTTAGAAGCAAATAGCTTACAAAAGGTATAGAATACTGTAAGTCTTTCGACTAATGGAAATAAGGATTTTAAGACCCGTTACAAAGCTAGAAAAAATGCCAAAATAAATTAACACTTTGGTATATTTCCATCAAGTAAAGTTTTCATACATTGCCTTCTATATACCAAAATAGATATCAAAATCCTATATACCAAAATAGATATCAAAATCACTCATTCATGAATTTTCTTAACTTGTCATGGAGGAACAGACATTCTGTTAAATTCCAACAATTTTGAGACACACAATAGACCATGAGGCTGCTTTGGAGCGCATGCACAATGTCCAATAAAATATACAGTTTGGCAATAAAATGCCAGAAAAAAAACAGACAAAATTGAAGTAATAACTCGAAAACTAAGCCTACCCCATATGCCTGTAGCAGTTTTAAAGCCGACTAATACATTCAAGTATTGGGCAACAGCAAGACAAACTGAAACACACACCAGAATAATCTCTAAGAGAAAAAGAAATTAATGTGTAAAATTACAATTTTATGCCATGCCATTGCATAGTGATTTCATCTGAATTAATGAAGAAAAATGGGTGGGGTTAACACAATGTTTAGCAAAAATCTGAAATAAATGCTGTATTCCACAAATTCCTGTATATTTCAGTTTCAGATTGTAAAACCCCTCATCGCGTGCAAAATTTACAGGTTCTCAGGATTTCGATACAAAGTAAGACTCCTCCTACAGTCGCGTCATGTTAAAATGTCAGTACCGATACATCTCATAGGGTACCTTAAAATAATAAAATTGCCATTTATTGTAGGAAATGTGACAGATATATTACCTATTGCCACTAATCCACTTAAAGACACGTGAGAGACTACTTAATGTGCTTTAGGG
Source organism: Cyrtodaria siliqua (assembly GCA_037043455.1). Taxonomy (NCBI): domain Eukaryota; kingdom Metazoa; phylum Mollusca; class Bivalvia; order Adapedonta; family Hiatellidae; genus Cyrtodaria; species Cyrtodaria siliqua. The sequence continues at coordinate 25,260 of JAWPHD010002228.1, forward strand.
CCAATCCAAATCACTAGGACCCCAACCATAAAACACATACATTATTTTAACGGGAAAAATCAACTGGATTTGGCCATTAATAAGAAAAGGGCATTTTGTCCATCTAAGCACCGGTGAAAATCAGCCCATTGAACACAATGCAAAGTAGTCTATATTTGGAGATCAGTAGTCACAAGTTCCACAACATTCGTTCGCTTAAATACACTTTAATTCTGTGAATTAAGCACATTTGGCTCGCAAACGGTCTCATATCTGGAATACAACACCGATTCAGTTTTTCAACATTTCACGTCATTCATTCACATTATGCGTATTTTGAAATAAACATCTGTCAAAACCACATCTCTACATAACCTCTGTGCTCATACTCTCCAAAGAAATAATCCTAACAAACACTGTAAAATACTTACTATTCATGACAACAGACATAATACTTTAATATCAGCTTAGATTTAACATTGAAATAAAAATTAATCTTGGGAAAAACACATGCAAACTAGAAACGTTTGATATTTTCAAGGAACTATTTTAGCACCCTACGACCCAGAAGTACTTCCTGACTGGTCTGACACCATAGTACACCGCTAGGTCCTGTAGATTTACCTTATGTTAAATCATTCACACGTTTTAGCACTTCTGCTGTTGAGAACTGATCGTTCAAAATAGTATCGTATATTACCTCATTTTTTCGTAATAAGTTAAGTTTTTAAAATGACCGAACCACACATGTTGTGGATTGTGTTTGTTTAAACCTGAATTTTTTAGTCTTCCAGAATAAATTAGTGTTCGTTTTGGATTCAATGAGCTATTGTCTGTACTTTGCATGTTGTTCGTTTTGTTTTTGTGTACATGTCTATTTAAATCTGTTTCAACAATTTTTATGAAGGTCTACATTTTGCCGGGTACTATCTGATCTATAAATTCATAGACTTCCAATAATTTTTCGTCGAACAGTTCCACACCATTAGCTTCACCATTGAAGACCCTTCAGGCGATACATAGACAAAGCACACTATATTACTATGATCAAGATTTAACATTTTACCATTAATTCTATAAACAATAAACAATTAAGTAATTTGTCAAATATACGTTCAATCATACTATAAAATGGCATGAAGAAAATAAAACAATATGACTGCGTCCTCGACAAGTGTAAAATTCTGTTAAATAGATGAAACCAGTAAATCATACAGAAAATGAGGATAATCTACATGATAAAAAGAATATTATATCAGTGCCTTTAACTACCAAGTTTAATATTCTCTATTGACGTCATTTGTTTCACGAAACAGGTTACTAATTGGTACTTGTTATGTAATTATTATACGGTGACGAATAAGAAATCGACAGCTACAATCTCCATGCAGCGTTATCGTTCCTTGCACTCACATATATCTCTGCTAACTACTAAATTAAAAGATGTTGGTAAAACCTGTTAAATTGGAATATGTTTGCCTGAATCTTATTCATTTCTTGTGTAAATATAATTTTCAGAATATCTGCAAATTAGATGTTGCAAGATTTGAAATAATGCATGAAAACAATTTAGTTTTAATCGGGACTATTTTACTACAAAAATAATACGTACTTAGGTCACCTCAATCGAAACGCATATGTAAACATTTCAAACCGAAGCTCGATAGTAGAAAATTACTAAAAAATAATAACTCATAGAAATAAAATTAGAAATTATTTAATATAGGTCTATATTTTATCTTTGCAGATCACGTAAAACGATTTATTATAAACATCGTCATAACTTTTTTTGAATAATCACGTGACCTAACCGTTCGCCATACTTCCTTTGACGTTGACAGAGTCAAATGAGGAACGAGTGTTCTCTTGGTAGAGATTGTGACAACTTACGTGCAAAATGTACTGGCATAGCGGTGCGCGCGTTTAATATGAAATAATGAGCATTCGAAATTTGAGTTTATATATTTGAAAAAAAAGAAGGTTCATTTGGATTGACCTGCTCTCGCGTTAATGGGTTACTATGACGACGTATTCAATACCTTTATATAATTTTAATTATAAACTGATATCAGTATAACCATAAATATCAAAGAATACATCACTCCGGAAAACGATCGAGGTTTCCCCAAACTCTCGACGAAGCGAAAACGTGCAAAACAAAAGCTGGTAAAGTGACACATTGTAACGGTGCTCTCTGTGTGGTAACATAAAGCATGCACTTTTAATATGGTGTACGGTGCTCTGTGTGTGGTAACATAAAGCATACACTTTTAAAATGGTTTACGGTGCTCTGTGTGTGGTAACATAAAGCATACACTTTTAATATGGTGTACGGTGCTCTGTATGTAGTAACATAAAGCAATGTATCTGTCTTTACAGGTCTATATCGCTTACATGTCGTTTCTACCTCAATTTTAATTTGGTTTCTGTAAAATCTGGGCTCCCATGGAGCCACATTGTGATAGCCCATAAAATGTGTAATTTCCAATTTTACATTGAATTAAGCGTGTAAGCTGTATTGTATTTACATGTATGCATCTCTTACATTTTATGTCTTGGCTTAACACAATGCAGACGTGAGTTTCTTTATAGTATTACCTAGAAGGTTGCATAAGTAATTTTGTCCTATAATTTCTGGGCTTCATGGAACTCAAACTGTGATGGCTCCTCATAAAATGTACAATAAAGAGAGATCAAAGTTTGCGTGTAGGTTGTCATCTTGTATTATATCATCTATATCTCTTAAATTATGTGTCTCACCTCAAACAATTACTGGTGTGGGATTCCTAATAGCATTATGTATATAGATGGATGTAGAAGTAATTTAGGCTAAAATGAATCATGGGTGCTCATAGAGTTCAACTTAACATTGCCTATGAAATGTACAATACATTTGGTAATGGTAAACATCCATGTTGTTACTGACCGCATTGCTTACACTTCTTATTCATACCTCAACCATATTGAAATATGGGCTCTCCTCAAAATCTCTCCCAACACCCACAAACCCCAAACATCGCCACCCGAAAAATGCCTTTTTGCAATATACATATTTCTCTGCGTTACTGATCGTTAATTATTATTATTCACAGTTCAACCATACTGGGACATAAGCTTCTCCCACCACCCCATCTGAACACGATCCATTTTTAGCTCTTCTGGCCGAATGACAGCAGAGATTATTGGATGCCGAATTGTCCGTCGTTAACCTTTGTCTCGTTAAGCCAATAGAGCCTTCATTTTTCATCCGATCTCTACCAAACTTCACCAGATTGTTAATATTAATAACAGCTCAAACATGTTTGAAAACCAGCCGGATCGGACAAGTAACAACGGAGTTATGGCCCTTGATTTGGCCCTGTCCCAATTTGAGTAAACTGATTTTTGCACTTATTTTGCTCTTAGTAATGGGTTTTAAACCAGTCTATTTTCACGGCTACCATTATATAACGACGTTTTTCATTGGACTATAGGTCGAGCACGTCTTAACAAACCAAATGAATGTAAAGGACCGCATGGAAACGTGAATGATCGAGCCGGGCGTACATTTTCTGGTAAGAACTTGCAACATTGACTAAATAGCTGTAAATGGAGAAATATTCTTGTTTATTACCTTCAGAACTTGCAGCATTCAAATGAATATGTTCTATATTGAGAAATAGTATTTTCCATTCCCTTCAAAACTTGCAACATTGCCAGCATGTATTTCTAGATATTCTTTTTCACTCCCTTCAGAACTTGTAACATTGAACGTGTCCAGATTTTTAAAAAAGACAAAAATACATAATTCACCAACACGATCTGTGTCCGTATTTATTTGAAGTTCTGAAGAGAATAAAAAAAAATATGTATCCATTTATATCTATTTAGTCAATGTTGCAAGTTCTGAAGGGAATGAAAAAAGAATTTAAATTATCTCAATTTAAAAGTTCTTCTATCAAGGTTGCAGTATCTGAAGGGAATGAAAACTTTTTTATACGGACATATAGCTCTTTTTGTCGTTATAAGGAAATATCAGAACACACCACAGTAGTAAACGTGCCATGAATAGTTTCTACGAACTAGGCCTATGTCCTTGTGATGACACAATTGTAAAGGTATTCATTTCATTCATAAATTGTTGACTGCGTCCCTTGCACAAGCGATATAGTTCATTCATCGAGATTATGGTTCGTAAACCAGAATGTTATCGCGCGCTTGTTAGTTTAAATTGACCAATCAAAACAATTTTTGCATAATTCTGACTGGTTTACAACGGATTTTACCTCGACGTTGTCTGCTAAGATGGCCGCGTCAGAGAAATAGGAAAAAGTGCAGTCAACATAAATTGCGTATTTCGAACATAAAACGATCCTTGAAGGTAATTTTATTGACACAGAAACAGGACTTGTATTATTGTTTCATGTTTTATGTTTCGTCTCCTCCAGTATCACCGATTTTTTCCAGAATGATCGATCGATGTTGAACATATTTTTTTTAAAAAAAAAAGGATCAATTCCGGAAAATGGTAAAATACGTCTTGGTCTAAAAACGGTTAAACATTGCAATAAAATCATTTTTTGATATTTTTTTAACATGTGGACATACCGCCTTATATGAACGTGTCCACTTTTTCAATATTACATATGTAAAAATATAAAAAAAAACCGTCTCAAAATCAGTTTAATCAAATTGGGACAGGGCCCTTGATTTAGTTAAACATGCTGTATTTTGCCTCGTTAAGACGAAAGGGCCTTCATTTTTAGCTTTACTGGCCGAAGCCCAGCAGAGCTTATGGGATGCCGAGTTGTCCGTCGTCTGTCCGTCCGTCGTTAACTTTTGCATCGTTAAGACGATAGGGCCTTCATTTTTCATCCGACCTTTACCAAACTTTACCAGATTGTTAATATCGATGAAGGCTCAGACAAGTTCGTAAACCAGCCAGATCGGACCAGTAACAGCAGAGTTATGATCCTTGATTTAGGTACAAATGCTATATTTTGCCTCGTTAAGAGGATAGAGCCTTCCTTTTTCATCCGCTATTTACCAAACCTTACTTATATCAATAAAAGCCCGGAAAAGTTAGAACACTAGTCAGATCGGTCTAGTAACAGCGGAGTTATGACCCTTGATTTAGTTAAAATAGCTATATTTTGCCTCGTTAACACGATAGGGCCTTCATTTTTAGCTCTACTGGCCAAGGGCCAGCAGAGCTTATGGGATGACGTGTTGTCAGTCGTCCGTTGCCGTCGTCTGTCGTCTGTTAACGTTTACCTCGTTAAGAAGATAGGACCTTCATTATTCATCCGATCTTTACCAAACTTTAACAGATTGTTAATATCAATGAAAGCTCAGACAAGTTCGAAAACCAGCCAGATCGCACCAGTAAAAGCGGAGTTATGGCCCTTGATTTAGTTAAAAATGTTATATTTTGTCTCGTTAAGACCATAGGGCCTTCATTTTTAATCCGGTCTTTACCAAACTTTAGGAGATTGTTAATATCAATGTAAGGTTGGACAAGTTTGCAAACCAGCCAGATCGATCCAGTAACAGCGGAGTTATGGCCCATGATTTATTTAAAAATGCTATAATTTGCCTTGTTAAGACGATAGGACCTTCACTTTTTATCCGATCTTTACCAAACTTTACCACCTTGTTAATATCAATGAAAGCTTGAATTCTTTTGAAAACCAGCCAGATCGGAGCCTCGTCATACGATAGGGCCTTCATTTTGCATCTGTTATTTGCCAAACTTTACCAGATTTTATGACTTACTTTTTAGCTCACCTGAGCCGAAGGCTCGAAGGTGTGCTATTGGGATCACTCTTCGTCCGTCGTCCGTCGTCCGTCGTCGTCCGTCGTCCGTCGTCGTTAACTTTTGCTTCAAACGACTTCTTCTCAGAAACCGCGTGGCCAATTTTGACCAAACTTCACATGGATAATCCTTATATGAATGCATTTTAGATTTGTTAGAATTAGGTCAGCGCGACATCCAAGATGGCCGCCATTACCATATATAGTTGAAACCTTAAAAAATCTTTTTCTCAAGAACCGCTGGACAGATTTCAACAGTTTTTCTTTTAAAATGATCGACAACGCCTAGACTATCAGGTTTGTTCAAATGAAGTGCCCGGGATCAAAAATGGTCATGCCCCGGGGGTCCAAAGTTTGTATATTGAGATTTTGCATGTTTTTCATATAGACATATAGTAAAAAACTTTAAAAAATCTTCTTCTCTGAAACCACAAGGCACAGAGGTCTCATGTATTACATGTAGCATCAGCTTATGGTCCTCTACTAAGTTTGTTCAAATGGTGACCCTGAGGTCAAATTTGTCCCCGCCCCGGGGGTCACAGTTTTACATAGACTTATATAGGATTTTTTTTTTAAAAATCTTCCTGCCGGAAACTACAAGAGCCAGAGGTTTGATATTTTGCATTTACTCTAAGCTTATGGTCCTTTACCATTTTTATTCAAATGGTGACCCTCGGGTCTCAGTTGGCCCCGCCCCAAGGGTCACATGTTTTACATAGACATGTATAGGGAAAGACTTAAAAAATCTTCTTCTCTGAAACTACAAGAGCCAGAGGTTTAATATTTTGCATTTACTATAAGCGTATGGTCCTTTACCCGTTTTTTTCAAATGGTGACCCTCGGGTCACAGTTGGCCCCGCCCCAAGGGTCACATGTTTTACATAGACATGTATAGGGAAAAACTTAAAAAATCTTCTACTCTGAAACTGCAAGAGCCAGAGGTTTAATATTTTGCATTTGCTATAAGCTTATGGTCCTCTACCAAGTTTGTTCAAATGGTGACACAGGGGTCACATTTGGCCCCGCCCCGGGTGTCACAGTTTTACATAGGCTTGTATAAGGAAAAACTGAAACAAATCTTCTTCTCTGGAACCACATGGCACGTAGCTCTCATGTATTACATATAGCATCAGCTTATGGTCCTCTACTTAGTTTGTTCAAATGGTGCCCCTGGGATTAAATTTGTCCCCGCCCCGGGGGTCACAGTTTTACATAGACTTATATAGGAATTATTTTTTAAAAATCTTCTTGGAAACTACAAGAGCCAAAGGTTTAATATTTTGCATTTACTATAAGCTTATGGTCCTTTACCAGTTTTGTTCAAATGGTGACCATCGGATCTCATTTGGCCCGCCCCAAGGGTCACATCTTTTACATAGACATGTATAGGGAAGAACTTAAAAAATCTTCTTCTCTGAAACTGCAAGAGCCAGAGGTTTAATATTTTTGCATTTGTTATAAGCTCATGGTCCTCTACCAGTTTTGTTCAAATGGTGACCCTGGGGTCACATTTGGCCCCGCCCCGGGGGTCACAGTTTTACATAGGCTTGTATAGGGAAAAACTGAAAAATATCTTCTCTGGAAATGCAAGAGCCAGAGGTTTAATATTTTGCATTTGCTATAAGCTTATGGTCCTCTACCAAATTTGTTCAAATGGTGACCCTGGGGGAAAATTTTGCCTCACTCCGTGGGTCACAGTTTTACATAGACTTATATAGGAAACACATTAAAGTCTTCTTCTCTGGAACTACAAGAGCCAGAGGTTTAATATTTTGCATTTACTATACTCTAATGGTCCTTTACCAAGTGTGTTCAAATGGTGACCCTGGGTTCACATTTGGCCCCGCCCCAGGGGTCACGTTTTACATAGACTTGCATAAGGAAAAACTTAAAAAATCTTCTCTAAAACCACAAAGCACACAGCTTTCATATATTACATGTAGCCCTGGGGTCACATTTGGCTCTGCCCAAGGTGTTATTCTCTAGCACCTTCATTTTGTATTTGATCTTTACCAAACTTTGTCAGGGTCTTAAACTGTCTATGTCAATATTATACACAACAGAGCCTACATTTCTTGAACAACCGTAACCAAACTTTCACTGATTGTATATGACCATAAGATTTCGAAGAAGTTCGATAATGTGCCAGTACTCAGGTGATTGCTTTAGGGCCATCTTCGCCCTCTTGTATTGGTTCAGATTTACTCAGGTGAGCGATATAGGGCCATCATGGCCCTCTTGTTTATTATATTATTATATTTTTTATTTTTTTTAATTTTTTTTTAAATTATTATTATTATTATTATTATTATTTTTTTTTTATTTTTTTTTTATAGCTCTTTGTTGGACCAGTCGGACCAGTAACAGATTAGTTATGGCTCTTGATTTAGTTAAAAAAGCTATATTTTGCCTCATTAATACGGTAGGGCCATCATTTTTCATCTGATCTTTACCAAACTTTACCAGATTCTTTAGTTATGGCCCTTGATTTAGTTAAAAAGCTGTATTTTTCCCATAACTTTCATAAAAACGTAAATGGCAGTCTCTCGCTTCGTTTATATTATAAGAGCCATGTTAGCCAGTAGAGCGTCCACGGGCTCTCTTGTGCCTCGTGTTAGCTTTACTGGCAGAAGACCAGCAGATCTTATGGGATGCCGAGTTGTCGGTCTTCCGTCCGTCGTTAACATTTGCCTCGTTAAGACGATAGGGCCTTCATTTTTCATCCGATCTTTACCAAACTTTCCCAGATTGTTAATATCAATGAAAGCACAGGCAAGTTCGTAAACCAGCCAGATCGGAACAGTAACACTGGAGTTATGTCCCTTGATTTAGTTAAAATACTTTATTTTGCTTCGTTAAGACGATAAGGCCTTCATTTATCATCTGATCTTCACCAACCTTTAACTGATTGTTAATATCAATAAAAGCTTGGACAAGTTCGAAAACCAGGAACACCAGAGTTATGTGCCATTGAATTATTGAAAAATGTCATTTTCAGCCTTGTGAACACTCTATCGCCTTCAATTGTATTCGATATTTTCCAAACTTTGCCAGATTGTTGATATCAATAAAAACTCGGACGAGTTTGAAAACCAGCCGGATCGTACAGTAACACCGGAGTTATAGCCCTTTTTTCAATATTTGGTAAAATACACTGTAAACCCCAGGGGCGTGGGTTCAAATCTCACTGGAGGCTTTTTCTTTCATAAGAAACCTTGGATCATGGGTTCAATTTTTTTTTCTCATAAGAAACATTGGTTCATTTTTATGGTTTTTTATGGGATGCCGAGTTGTCCGTCATCCGTCCGTCGTCCGTCCGACCATCTCTGCTGCACCAACCTCTACCAGATTATTGATATCTATGAAAGCTCGAATTAGTTCGAAAACCAGCAAGACTGGACCATTTAAACCGGAGTTATAGCGCTTGATGTTCTGAAATATGCTGTATTTTGGCCTCATTAACACGAAAGGGCCTTCATATTTGATCGGATCTTTTCCAAACTTTACAAGATGTTGATGTAAACGAAAGCTCGTACTTTTTGAAAACCCGTCAGATCGTACCAGTAACAACAGATATGGCCCTTGATTTAGTTAAAATTGCTGTATTTTGTCTCGTTCAATTTTCATCCGATCTTTACCAAACTTTACCAGATTGTTACCATCAATGAAAGCTTGGACAAGTTCGAAAACCATCCAAATCAGATTGGTAACACTGGAGTAATGGCCCTTGATTTAGTTAAAAAATGCTGTATTTGGCCTCATTAAGACGAAACAGCCTTTATTTGGCCTAATTACAGTGAAACTTTGCAGGTATGATTAGTTCCAGATCTAGTTGTGCATATCATCGCCGTGTTCAGGTTGAATGATTGTTGGCAGAGTTATTGTCCTTTAAAGGTTTAAATACACACACTTTGTCTGGACTAGTTCTCCTGAACTCCTCGCCGGATTTCAACGAAATGTTGTAGGAATTATCAGTACCAAGCTAGTTGTGCATATAATCGTCGCGTTCCGGTTTACATATATTTGGCGGAGTTATGGATCTTTAAAGATTTCTGATACCCAAACATTTTCCGGTCTAGTTCTACTGAACCCCTGGCCGGATTTCAAGCAAACTTGACAAGGAAGATCAGTATCAAGCCTAGTTGTGCATCTCATCGCTATATTCCAGTTGAATGATTTTTGACAGAGTTATGGGCCTTTAAATGTTTTACTAGACAAACTTTGTTCAGATCTTCTGAACTCCTTGCCGGATTTCAACGAAACTTGGCGGGGATGATTAGTACCAAGCCTAGTTGCACCTGCCATTGCCGTTTTCTGGTTGAATGATTTTTGGCTCTTTTAAGGTTTTAATACACAAACTTTGTCCCAACTACTAGTAATTCTCCTAATCCCCCTGGCCGGATTTCAACGAATCTTGGCAGGGATGATCAGTACCAAGCCTAGTTACGCATTTCATTGCCAGTTTCAAGTTTCCAGTTGAATGAATTTGGGCAGAGTTATGACCCTTTAAAGGTTTTAAAACACTAACTTTTTACAGACTAGTTCTCCTGAACCTCTGGTCGGATTTCAATGAAACGTGGCAGGAATGATCAGTGCCATGTTCCGGTTGAATGATTTTTGACAGAATTATGGCCCCGTATACATAAACTTTGTCTTTAGCCTCTTGGGCCTCTTGTTTATGTACACTTTGCTGTGTTGTTTTGTTTATTCCTACATCATAACTATGGTGCGTGCTTCCCATCACAACCTCCGCTCTCCCACCCAATCATCATCAATAGTGTTTGGTTGAGTGGGTGGGTTTGTGGTTGGGGTGCGGATGCATCATAAAAACAATAATATTTTGTGGGGGTGGGGGCGTGTGCTTGCGTGTGTTTACAATCATAACATCAATCTTCAACCATCTTTTGTAGCGTGGAAGAGGGGCAGCGGAAATACCTTTTTTAAATGTACATGTTCCTGTGTCTAACACCGCAATTACGGTCTATACTGCCCTCCTCAATTTCTTCCTCCCCACCCACCATCAACTTAAGTGTTCAAATATATACCAATTCTTGCCACCTCCCGCCCCACCCCCACCCCAAACCACACACACAAACTAACTTATTCGTGATAAAGGGGTGGGGTGGAGAAACATTAATTGATTGGGGTGGGTGGGTGGCTCAATTTTATATTTTTATTTTATTCATTTTTGAATGTATCTGTGTCATCACCAACATCCCTTACCTATTACCAGCTACCCTGCTATATCTGCTATTTCTTTAACAATTGTTTAGATGAAGAGAGAAACTACTCTTTCTGATAGCCAGGCGTATAATCACTTGTTCTTGAAAACGTCGAGCTGAGATGTTCTCCGACATCACTTGTTTAAATATTGCACCATATCTAAGTGCTTTAATATAAGTTCTAGTACATACTGAAAGGAAAAGTTGCCTTGGGAGCAACAAACGATGAAAATTAGCACTCAGTTTTGTTAAGTCTGTTCGGGAGAGATAATACAAGGTGAAATACATCCGTCGCACCTATCACCGGCTAAAGCGCCAATGCAGTATGCTACTTTAAACGTCGTAACGTTTACAGAACACAAAGTCAACTGAATCAGCCAAAAACACACATGCAGCACAAACAACAATTACAATGTAAGATTGAAGAAAAGTCTACGACAACAGATTACATAAAAGGGTTGACAATAGGGGCATAGGTCGCCGAGGATTTAATCCAGGTTCTATGGTCCAACAAACCTCATTCTTACCCTATTGTCATCTCAGTAAAACGGGACAGTTTAAACAAAAATACCATCAAACTACTAAGCAATATGTATAGGTAATACAAGTATAACAGAAAGATAATCCACAAATATTGGCCTTGGTGATCTCAAATGACAAGTAAGTTATAACACTACCGATTTGTAGCTTTGAAAAAACGAGTTCAGGAATGCCTTTGAAGGTTTGTATAACATATACAAGGAACAAAAACAAACGTATAAGTGTTTTTGAGCTGATTCTCAATAAAACGAAGCAAATCGCTTTGCAATTTTCAAAAAAGAAGTAGAATGAATTCATAATTAAAGCGATATCTGTATTTTACGTAAAATACACTATATGAGACACACCAACTTGGTTGTTGTTTCAAGTTAACTATGGCGGTTTTCGTAATGCAAGTCGCTAAATATGTGATTATGTTACACATCAGTTGTGTTGATTAAGGGAGTTTAAAAAAACAGAGTGAAAAATACATACTATTTTGTTTATAATATGTTGTGTGACCCCAAAAACGGACCATGTGAATATAATTCAAAGCATGTAAAAAAGAAAAGATAACAACAACCATGTTTTAAACTAGTTTGTATCGAAATTAATTGAAACGATTTAGAACAACAAATACATAAACATTTCAAAATAATTAATTAATACAAAAAATGAAACAATACTTAAAGACAAGGAATACGTTACTGTAAATAAAAAAGCTCAATATTTATAAAGCAATTTGCGATTTAATTAGCATATTATGTAACGTATGGAGAGAGTTTCGTACTGAATTACAGAAGATAGACACGCAGCATATATACGTTTTAATTTCTCGACAAAAGGAACAAAGAAAGTGTTCATATAGTCATATCTAAACATATTTACCCACACCTTTCCTCCCACCAAATGAATCAAGAGTACGAATACAATGAGCAATCCTTTATAAGTATAGAGTCCATGAATATTTAACATTATTTAAAATGTAGAAATGTTATATTTATAGGCTATGTTTTAAAAAAGGCTAATTCACTATTTATGGCTATCCATTATTCATGTATTGATGTCCATAAACGAATTATGAATAATCAAATTCAAATATAAGATATCCATGGATCGAATTATGGCTATCCGTTAATGAATTATGGTTATCAATAAATGAATATCCTTAATTCGAAAAAAAAAAAAGTATATTACTTATGGATATCATTACTGATGTATAGATCTTAGTATATTATATTCGAATTATGGATTATTAATAATTCATTTATGGGCATCAATAAATGAATTATGGATATCCAGAAATAGGGAATAAATAATAAAACGGCGCCCCATATACCCCATGCTATGTATACGTACGCGTAACTTATTAATTAGTGTGGTCTATACAATACATAGTCAACCGAAACTTCAGGAAAATATGTCCTTTGGTCTTTCATCATAACCGAACAATTCAAAATCGTATTTATACAGAGCTTGTAGTTTATTTAAAAGCACATTTGGGATTTTTCTATATGCTTCAATCATCATTGCTCTTTTGTGTGTCCTTGGATCAAAGTTGTGTCTGTTTAGTGTCTGTATCGTACTTATAACAGTGTTGGAGAATGATCTGACTGGATTGCATCTGAATGCCGCATTATTTAATGCTCTTTCTGGAATGTTAAGGTCTCTGTCGATATAACGATTAACTTGAAATGCTTGCCATAATTTCTTTGCAATATTGTGTTGATCAAAGCAGTCCTTCCTTATTGTTTTTTCGAGTTCAAAATTAAACTGTATAAGCACTGAGACCTCCTTATTTACCCGCTGTATTACTGGTTTCTATTAACTCCTCTAAACCATATCTATGAAGGATAACATTCGAGTCTGCACCAAACGTTTTGTGCTTCCCTATGACGTCAAAGTTCACATGGCACTGACTGCATATCCGGTGCACTGGTTCCCAATGCTCGTCCATGGGATCATTCGCCATAGATACAACATAAACTATAAACTCCATAAATGAAACATCATTGGCGCAATGTTTTTCGTACATTGAAGCATTTGGTCGAACCTTTTCAATAATATGGAGCGCGGCTGTTTTCCAAATTTAAGGCAGAACAAATTTATCGATGTAGGCGGACCACAGTCTGGAATACGGATCACGGGTAAACATAAACGTGTTCCTTGATGAGACAGATATTCGTATTAATTTAATGGATTATTTATGCTCACCCTTTTCTAGTACGGAAAAACCCTAATGGATGTAGATACATGAACGGGACGTAATACGTGGCCATTACATAAGTAGATCATTTAACGTCTGTATATTATTGGTATTATTATAAAAAGTATTGTCTTCCTGTTTATTTCCGACGCGCATGCGCAGACTCGGTATTTCGATACATATTTGTCTAAAAATACCACTCAAATTACACTTAAACAATTCGGGTCAGTAGTTATATGTTCGGCTAGTAAATTTTTGTAAGTCACATGCCCGATGGGCTAGTAGCTCAAAATATTTTTCGTGAAGACTGTTCAGAGCTCCAGACAAATTTCCATGTCAAAGGGTATTTTACCTCCTAAATAAATCTGCAGTGCTGATTCAGATTATTTTAAAGAGTAAATATTATAATAGTTTTGCATTTTACTTCAAAATATGACTATTAAACTAGCATTGTTAATTATTTTCAATGCTTATTTTCACTCCCAATATTTTTTTCAGTGCTGATTTCTTAAATTATAACACTCCCAAAAATTGCTTATCTGGAGTTCTGAAATAAAGTATTAGATTTTTTTAATAATATCAGAAAATATGCGCTATTGTTTACATAGATTCCATCATCTCTAAATCATAAATACACCCCTAAATGTCTGTGTAACTTGCCCCAGAATCAGACTTGCCCCTGATTTTGTCATTAATTTACGGTTTAATTTCTTCTGTACTTGTTACTGTGACAATCTAATGATTTTTTAATCATTTTTTGTATTGCCTGCGTAGCACGGCAGACCCTTAGGGATCACTTTGTCCATCGTCGTCGCCATCGTCCATCGCAGTTTAATCTGCAACCTAACCTTGGCCATAATAACTTGAAAAGTATTTGGCCTATGTTCATAAAACTTCATCTTACCTCAAGAAATGTGTTAAACATGACCTATAACTTACTGACTTTCATTTTGGCAGAGTTATGGCTCTTTTTATAGTTTGACTGTACATGCTGACCCAACATCCTTCTAGTTTTGTATCAATTGATTTCATAACTTACCTTTACAGTCCAACTCGAGGGCGATTACTAGTGTTGCAAAACTTTGAAAATACATTATCCCTCATCTGACTGTGTAAACAACCGACGATTTGTTTCCAACCTACAGAGATGATATATATTTTGTGTCAAACACTATTGACTTTTTGTATAATATGTTACCATCACTTTTGCATTAAATCACCCAATGAATATAACTGTTAATTAAAACAACTGATTTAAAATGTATGCTCTGTTAAACATGTTTACAAGCTTGCTTAACTCTTGCGTTTACATGTTCTAGTAAATTGTGAAACAGATCCATATTTAATTTTCAGACGTTTAATGCAGTAAATCATAAGTTTGTGTTTGTTTTTAGCTCTACTGATCAACATTTTGTTTTTGTAGCAACTATTCCTGTGAAACTTCTGGATGGATTTTCATGAAACTTTACAGGAATGTAGCCCATGATGTCTAGTTAATCCTATTCACATTGATGTAAAATCCAAGATGGACTTCTTGAAAACCATAAGTGATATTGATACGGGCCTTTTTCTAAAATGAACAACATGACATAATGTTGGTTGTTGCAGTGGCCATCTTTGTTTACATATAGTAAAAACTTTTAGCAACTACTCCTCTGAAACTACCGGATGGATTTTCATGAACCTTCACAGGAATGTTGCTCTTGATGTCTAGTTGATCCTAGCAACCTTTAAGGTCGGCTGCAAATTCAAGATGGCCACCACGAATAAAAATAGATTTAAAAAAAAAAGTTTGTAGCGACTACTACTTGAAAACTATAAGTGATATTGATATGGGACTTTTTCTAAAATGATCAGCGAGACATGATGTTGATCCTGGTCGAAAATTATTTTGATATGATATCAAACATGGCTGCCAGCAGCAATTTTTACTGGACGGATTTTCATGAAACTTCACAGGAATGTTGCTTTTGCTGTCTAGAAGTTTGTAGCACCTACTTTTTGAAAACAGTTATTGATATGGGATTTTTTCTAAAATGATCAGCATGACATTGTGTTGGTCCTTGTCGAAAATCAATTGTATTCGTCATTAAACACGGCCATCATTGTTAACATAGAGTTATATAGTAAAAAATTGTAGCAACTATTCCTCTGAAACTACTTGAAGGATTTACATGAAACTTAACAGAAATGTTGCCCTTGATGTCTAGTTGATCCTACCATAATTTCAGGTTCGGCGGAATTTCAAGATGGTCGCCATGGCTAAAAATATTGTTTTCAAAAACAAATTTGTAGCGACTACTTCTTGAAAACTATAAGTGATATTGAAAGAAGATGATTTAACCTTCATTTTCATATATATTACACTAGTGAATTATGATAAATATGTTATGACCTTTTTAGAAATCCAATCTGCAGGTTATGTAATAAATTATATTAATCCTTTGGTATCTTTCAGTGGGCCTTCATCAACTTAGAGCGTATTAACCCTGGCAGGAATATTTTCTGGCCATACGTGTTTCCGTCCCTACTTTTTTAAATCGTTTTTGGCCGTAAATTGTTACGGCCATAATTTTTTCAAGGCGTAATCTTTCCAGAAAAGCTATTAACTTTTCTGGTCGTAATCCTCCAGAAAAGCTATATTTATATTTCTGCCCCATTCCATTTACATATTATGCCCCATTTTATTCCCCGATTTTGGCCCAATTCTGCCCAGAAATCTAAGTTTTTCAATCTGATTACACCCGTGTGTTTGGGCGTAAAAATGTTAAATTACGGGCGTTAAAAACAAAAAAAATCTGTCCCAATTACGGGCAGAATATTTCGTACGGGCGAAACATATTGATAAATTGATCAAACAAAACAACACAGAGATATGTTAAAAACAACAACAATATCGTAATTTAATTATATACTAGTTAGAATAATGAAATTAGAATAATTTAACATGTCAAGGTTTTTCCTATATATATACTTTAAAGACCTTTTCTATAGTTTTTTCTGCATAAGAGATTTTCTTTAAACTTTTTGTACAGTAAGTCTGTTATATAAATAGACAGACAATGCATAAATAATGGTAGGTCACCATAATTGTTAAAATTTTAAAAAATAATGTGTAATGCCACCATCATGTATATCTGTCCAAAAAGTTGAACAAGTCCATAAAATAGCTAACTAAGACATTTTTGAAATCTAATCATTTATTCATTGGTTACAATTCTGCTAAAATTGTATTGAAGTAAAGAAAAATTAATTATAATAACATTTAAAGCTAATCGTTATGTAAAACCTATATTTTTTTACAAAATCTGTTGAGACCATTACCACAATTTATGCACAAATTAGCCCATAATGATACAATGTCCTTTTTTTGGTATGTTCCCAATAAGAGAATTTGTTTAAATTTTCTAAGCACATAGTTTAATATATATAACAAAATGTGCAATACATATGTTAGGTCCCCATGCTTATTTAGACATTTTTTTTGAAACCCTACCCCTATGCTAAAAGGCAAAGTTTTGTATGAAATTGTATAGAAATGGTATATTTTCCTTTTTTGTTATGTTCCTAATAACAGAATTTGTTCAAACTTCCTAGGCACTTATTTGAACATATAGAAAGACAATATATGCAATTAAAATTATTGGTCACCATGCATATTGAGATTTAGTATTGAGTTTTGGAACCCTACCATTAAGCTTAATTTTTTTAATTTTTTTTTAATTTTTACAAAATGCTATATTTTTCCTATTTTATGTATGTTTCTATAATAGGCATTTATATAAATAAAGACAATAAAAAACAACAAAAAACCCCACATATTTTTTTAAAAAAAAGCAATAAAAAACAAAACAAAAACAAAACAGACAATAAATACAACTAGACATCAAGAGCAACATTCCTGTAATTTTTTAGGAAAATCCATCCAATAGTTTTGGAATAGAAGTCGCCCAAAAGGCTGCGCATGAAAAACTACAGAAAATGCCTTTAATGTGTCTTATTTAGTTTAACGAGTGAGTAAATATAATAAGTAATAGTAATCAATAAGTACTAAATATTCAATAATACGCCAGTAAAAGTACCAACAATCATTAATGATCTTATTATCCGTATGATAACCATATACCATATAATGTGAATATTAGTACAGATAAACATGCCTATTAATCCACCACGGATTTTTAAAAGTCACACATAAATTGCTGACTTTATTTTTTGAATTAATTTGTCTCCCACAGACATGAAATCCACAATGACATAGATAACCTTTGCTGAGCGAAGACAAGTTTTAACCCAGTGAATGAAAACACTTCACTAAGAGTCAAATTACAAGACACGCAGTCCCAGTAAATGAAAACACTTTACTGACAGTCCGAATTACCACTGTGCTTGAATTCTTCACAAAAAAGCGTTTCTACGAGGGTGCTTCAAAAAGTTCTGTCACTAGGCATATATCCTTTGAACTGGATATTACACTGAGATAAAGTAGTGTATTTATAGTACTACTGGGTTCGCTCTCTTAAATTCCACAACAAAAAAAAAATAATCCGGTTAATTATACCCCTGAATTACCTCCCCCTACCACACCTTTTTGATACTGGCTTCTCTGAAAATGTCCTTGTTACAAAACGTTGTAAAAATTATTTGAATAATTCTATGCCTTTAAATTTTCTTGTACGCCATCTGTTGTTATTCGCCCATAATCCATGAAAATGATTGTCGAGAATTCGGAAAGGTCTTGCTGCAAACCAGATATGAGTGAATGCATATCCTTTAATTTTAGCAGAAATAACACTGATTTTCTTCATTTTGTTTACGGAAATGTTATAATATATTTTAAATGTCGTAATTATTCTCATAGTATTAATATGTTTTCATATTTATTTACAAATCCTATTCCTTCAGTGTTTAAATTTCATATTCAACACATTATTGTAGAATTTTGTACAATGTTTAGTGAAAATATTGATCATCCAATAACGCTATTTTAGAAGACTGCCATTCTATTGTAAAAGTTGCATAAAAGAAATGTCATTGTAATAGTAATAACTGACAGGGTATTCAGAATAAAGTCAATTGGTTAAAATAATGAAATTGGAAATATTTTATAATGTATAGAAACATCTGTCATTTACATCAAAAGGAAATGTTTTTGTGAAGAAAACAACTTTAATTTACCCCACCCACTTTATATTGTAATTCTAGTATAATTTGATGTTTAATTGTGCTTAAAGATGTTAAAAAATAAAAATAAGAATCAATTGCATCTGTAATTTAATTTGTTTAACAGAAGAATATAAATCAAATGAATCAGTTATACACATTTACACTTACTTGAGCTTCCCCATTATAAATTGGGTGGGTGGGGTAAATCCACAGCTAGGTAAAATTACTTTTTTGAACAGCCAATATGTTTATATAGAATAAATACATATTATATTGTTAATCATGTTCTACCTAGAATAAATATATAAATCAAATAAACCACTTATGTACCTGTATACACTGGAATGATCCTATATAAATATTATTGTGTAAATATGGAAATTGGTAGTGTCGTGCCATCATCAATATATCCATGTTACCAAAAGAAAATATCCCAAAATGGTTTTATTAAAGTATTCCTTTTATTTTCACAGGTTCTTAATTTCCTCAATACTATTTATAAAGAAATTGTAAGAAATCTGACATTTTACACTTAAACACTAGTCATATATCCACAGTTGCTTATAAATGAAGACATAATTTTTGAGGAAAGTTGGTATTTTACCCCTATACATGTACACTTATATAACACATTTGAAATCAAGTAAAGCTGTAATACCACTAAGTAATGAAATTTAGAATTTATTGTCATGCATTTTTAATTTTCATTTACCTGAACATTTATTCAGAACATGATAATAGTTTCCATTTGACACTAAAACTGATATCAATGTTTACCTTTGTCCGTTTGAATAATATTTGATCTTAATCCTAAGTGGGTGGGGCAATTTGATATGCAAATTTAACAAAGAAAAGTCATTAATTGACCATAAAACTGAACAGTATTTAATAAACTGAACATACTTTTATCTGTTGTTAGAACATTTCATCACTGAGATGCGAAAAAATACTACAAGTGTGATATATGTCAAAGTAATATCTTATAAATGCCAAAATATCACTTAATATTGCACTCATTTTAGAATTCAATGGGTTCTTTTATCCATCGCTTACTTAAAAAATGTATTACAAACACTTGAATTCTTGTTATTTTCTTTTAGTATATATTTCATTGTCTCAAAATAACACATATTTGTATTGCTTATGTAACAAACAGAAAATCTGTAAGTTAAGTATAAAGTCTCTAAAAGTGGGTGGGGTAAATTTACATGTAAAATTGAGATTTTTGGCTAAAAAGAAGAAAACAAGGTCATTTAAACTGATTGTACTTGTCATATCTCGAGGCTGTTAACTGTTTTACATAATTATTAATAGCGAAAATACAGAAATTATTAAATATAACCTTTTTGAATCACATTTTAGGACATTCTCTGATTTTCAGTTTTTTCAAGGGGGTTATGTTTAAAAACGCATTAAAAATCATGTAAAGCTGTAACTTTGAAATTGCTATAATGTATTTTCCTTACCTCCATAAAATTGCCCCCAAATTGACAATAGTAAGAATTTGCCCACCAAAATGGTACCGGATTGTCAATTTAAGGGTTCTGGCCCAAGGTCTATTCCATTAAATGTCCATTTATCATTAAATAAATTTTACACGTTAGCTTAAAATGTTATTTTTTAAGACAATGCCTTTTCAGCTACCCTGCTTATATTCTGAATCTTGTAATGCACAGATATAACTGGTAATGTATGAGAAATTCAAAGGTCTTCGACAAGTACTTAAAGAGAAACAGGCATTTAAAAAAGTAACAATTAATATACCTGAAAAAACTCAGGACGAAAATGCCTCAGTATGTATAAGTGATGTGTATTAAATGTTCCATAACTTTCGTCACACAAAAGATACAGCATTCATTTTACCATCAATGGAATGGTATTGAAACTTTCTTTAATACTCACAATGAGCACATAATTGTAAAAACGCGTTAGTGACAGAACTTATTGAATGACCCTCGCAATTAAAATGCTTAATACACTTTTTATCACGAAGATTGATACGTATATAAGTTTACCAACGTGATATATAGGTTTACAACCATGACATAGACATTTACAAACATGACATTTAAAACATATAACAAACCGTAACTAAAGTTAGGGAGGGTTGGGAGGGCATTTTGAAACATATAAAAACTGTCTTTTCACACTGAAAATTTCGAACAATGATTTTACGCGGGTGTCATTTTTTTATATACCACAATTTTGAGCCAGTCAGATACTGATACGGATTAACCCCTTACAAGGTATACCAAGACGAATAGGCTAACAACTCAATATAAACATCGTCTTTACATAGAGTAAAATGTTGCGTTTTATCATTAATCATTTTAATATGCTTATTAAAAATCAGCCAATTATCGTAACTTAATTATATACTAGTTAGAATAATGGAATTAGAATAATTGAACAAGTCAAAGTTTTTCCTATATATATACTTTA
This sequence comes from Cyrtodaria siliqua, assembly GCA_037043455.1. Lineage (NCBI taxonomy): Eukaryota > Metazoa > Mollusca > Bivalvia > Adapedonta > Hiatellidae > Cyrtodaria > Cyrtodaria siliqua. Next base: position 46,587 of record JAWPHD010002228.1, read on the forward strand.
ATGTGTCTTATTTAATTTCCCGAGTGAGTAAATATAATAAGTAATAGTAATGATTAGGTACTTAATATTCAAAAATATGCCAACCCTCCGGCAAACATAAAAACAAGCATAAAGCAAACAATAAAAAACTAAATAATAAAAAAAAACTGACGAACAAACAAAACGGTAGATAATAATTACCCACAACACAGATAGAATATAGAGTATAACTACTTTAACACGAGAACACATATCTTACCGTGTTACTTCACCACATCGCTCAAATGATAATCTTGCGGAAATATTCTGAAACATTTTAGAAGCACATTTTAATTAGCTCTAATCCTAAGCATCTTAAAACTCAACAGTATTGTGCACATACAGTAAATTTCATTCCTTGTTAAGATATTCTGAGAATTACACATTTTGCTAAAGCGCCTAACATGTCCTATGAAACTAACGAGTAAACTCCCTTGTCGTAGCAATAACTTTCAAAACAAACTTGATTAATCTGCCTGAGCCCTCCATATTTAGATGTAAACCTCCGTCAGGCTTAGCAAAAAGGTATCTTCTGAAAGTACCACATGAGGTGAATGAGATATATATGTGAACGTACAAATGTAAAATTCAAGTCTTTACTCATCACATCCTTATCCTACCTTCACTGGAGGTGTGGTCGATCGGACTTGGTAAAATAGACGAAGCCAGTATTTTTATATGTGGTTTAACTCGTCTAATAGAAGCCACCCAATTGGCATAGTCTGAAATAATGGTATCAAATGGCTCATTGTTGGCCACATCCTTTGTTCCCACATGTATGTGTTGAATATCTTTGACAATGGAATAACCCACGATCACCACTTTTCTGCATTCTGTAAGTGACAAATAAAACCCTTAAAACACCATTTTAATAACATCGTAACAACAATCTATAAAATAAACAATTTACCAAGTTCTTAGTTTTAAAACTATATATATATATATATCTGTAATGATACCTCAGTAATTTAACCTATTACTGACCATTACCTCGTCATAAACTTGCCTTTATTCTCGTGTCCTCCCAAAGCTGAATACACCTTTAAAGTGTTTATGTTTTTTCCTTAATACTGGCAATCATCTCTTCAGCAACACCCACTTTATCTTCAAAGGTCATACATAAATATTTTTTATAAGCGTCTGAGCGCCGATCGTCCATTAACTGAATCTTATCGGCAGAAATCTGTGAACGAGATGCTAAAAAAATGGGAAGAATACATTTCTGAGTTGTATCCAATTAAACAAATGGATTGCTTTAACTTACTTTGAAATTGATTATAAGTGAGAGATTCACCATTTTTAAAAACAAATAGGGGAGATTCTTCTGAGGCAAGGATTTTCTTGCACATTTTGACATATGCCTTAACGGAAATAACTCCGATTTATCATTCTTAACAAGAGGAGTCTGCAAGAGTCGCTTGTAACCCGAAGTCCGTTTTCTGTCTTGCTAACACTCTTTCTTAATAAGATTTTTTTCTCTATTAAATCCAATTTGGTTGTTGGCACTAAATTTGACTTTCTGGCCATTAGAAAAAAGGCAAACAAAAATAAACACCACATTACATAGTTTTCTGATTTAGAAAAATCTTGTGTTTTATAGATTTTTTGCAATATCTCTTGAGTTATTGGTTCCGCCTGCCGTTAGCAATACGGTTTTAACTTAGCCATACCCTTTAATGACACATTTAATAAAAATGTATTAACTTGATCCCCTGAATAACCTAGTAATAAGTGCATTGTTTTTATTCCACTTAGATAATTGTTTATTGAATCTGTTGATTTAAATGTCCTAATTAAAAATTTAAAATATAGTTGTAACGTTTCTGTGGATGCTGGTAAATATTGAAAATGGAAATATACACAAAACAATAAAAACGATTCCCACTGTATTCTTAAATTATTTTGTGATCCATAAGCATATGCAGCTTTGTTGGACTCCCTGAGATCACCTTTCAACTCCCCAAGTTGTATACCTGCAAAAATGAATATTCACCACACATTTGCCAGATCTAATAATATAATTTGTACAATAAACTCTGTTAATGTATGATGTCTTGTTAATTCATGAACAACTACTATTAAATCATGTTAGCTGTTAAACTCCCATCTGGATAAGTGGTCCGCTGTTCTATTATTTTTCCCTTCCAGATGTTTAGCTCTTAACAGATATTCACCAGCTGATGCCAAATAACAAATTTCTCTCAGGCGGTCATGCAACTGTTCGCACCGCGCTCGACCTGAATTAATAACTTGACAACTGCAAACTGCCTCGTTGTCACAGTAAATCAATATCCGTTTACCTTTAAACTGATTACCCCATATTTTTAAGCAAACATTATTGCTAAAATTTCTAGAACAGCGATGTTAAGTTCCTTAGCCTGCAATACAGCTGGAAATTTAGTATGAAAATAAGAGCCATTCCAGAATCCACCACAACCTTCTAAGCAAGAATCACATGAAAATAATTCATCCGGATCTGACCAGTTTTCATAATCTAACAGTGAAACTCCATTATATACAGGTATAAAATCTATTCCACCATCTCAAATCTGTCCTGACCCACTCAGGAATTGCATGTTCCATTTTGTCTACCATATAGAGACCTCTTAACCAATTTAACAATCTATTAGTAAAAACAAGACTCGGTTTTACACAAGCTGCTACGAAATTTAATTTTCCCAAAATAGCCTGAACTTGTTTTAATGTAGCCACTTCTTTATATAATCAATACCTAACCAACAATAACATTTCAGTTAAACGATCGGGTGTCACCTCCATTGTCATTGTTAATGAAACTCCAAAAAACATCATAATTTCCGAAGGAGGACAAGCTTTATCCTTAGATTCCTCTATTCCTCTATCCAACACTTTTCTAGCTCTTTTTCTAGACACAAATAAGAAAACATTGCGTTCTCTCTATTCTCTGCACCGACAAAATCATCAAAAAAAATTAAAATTGCAATACCCATTTGAAACATTATAAATGCTATGGCATTAGTAACCATTTGGCATATTGACGCTGCACTCCTTAAACCCATTGACACAAAAAATATGCTTTTTCCAAATGAATACTACTAAATTATAATCAGATGGACAATACTAATCTGTCTATAAGCCTTCTTTAAATCTTTCTTAAACGATAAATGTCCTTGACCTTTTGCCTTAATTAATTCTACAAAATCATCATTTTTTGGGAAAACTAAATCTACCTTATCCTCTAAATATACATCTTTATCAATGTAATCATTCACTGCATTGTTGTTTGGATGACTAAGATCTAAAATAACACGTCGTTCTGTTGTATCCCTTTTTGGTACAGAGTTTAAGGGAGAAATCTTTATATCACTTGTAAATGGGTTTTTACAAAAACGCCCGAAAATTGCACCGTTTGAACTTTCTTTTGCAAAATAAAGATCCAGTTCATTCTCATACTCTTCCGCTCCTTTGTAATTTGTGTATTTCCATTAATTCATTTTGTTCAGATATTAAATTATTTCCCTTCTTATAACCTAAAAAGTCACAAACAATAATATCCGTATAATCTTTTAACTTAATTATTAGTTTCATATAATCAGTATTAATTCTTTTCATTGACAGGTATTCTGCAACCTTCGAAATTATTATTTTTTTGATATTTTGACAATTTCATGTAAACGCACTTTGTTTGAAAGCTGTGCTGTTGTATTTATCTTTGTCACATGACATATTTTACATGTTTTTTTTATATTTTACAAAAAGTAATTGTTAAATGTTCAGCAGTTTCTACAATAACTGACTGCGAATTTTCTTTACGTTTTAATTTTATTACTGTAATTCTCTGTAACGCTACACGTTTTCCCATGTTTTCAATGGCGTATTGACTGAATTTTAGTAGAAATATATTAATCAGTTCTTTATTCTTGTTATTTATTTCCAAAATATCTTTTTTAAGTCAAGCCTTAGAATAAGGGCATGCGGAAGAGCTTTCCGGATGTTCCAACGTTTTGAAATCTTTCTGCCAACAAGCGGCACAAATGTGATGTGCATATCTCATACGCCCTTTTACAACGATCGTATGGCTACTTTTATGCTCACATTTGTTCCTTTGATATGGTGAACAAAACCACAATTTAACACCCTCAGATTGTTCGTCTTGCCTTTTGGTTTTAACTTCATAAGTTTTGAATTTTTGAGAGCCATAGCTATTACTACTACTAATGCGTGGTAGACCAGTAAATATAGCCGAAAATAAGAGTCAAGGTCAAACAAATTCCGACAGAAAGTATTTTAGGATTTTTAGAATCACTGACATGTAACGAGTTTCAGAAAAATCTCCTCAAGATAAAGATGATGGAAAATGCTAAATTTTGGGGTAAAAGTTGCGTTTTAAAGAGAAAACCTCCGGAAACTGGAATAATTTTATAAAAAATCATTTGAGAAAATAAAAATCATTTAATAGTGCGGAAATGCTCTTCCTAATGCATCTCCATGTAAATCAACGTTTTATAGGTGGATATGCGGTTAATAATATGAAATTTTGGGGCAAAACTTGGAAAAAATAAATAAAATCGTTGATTTCTGTAATACATTTGGTGTTACTAGGCTATAAATGAAAAAAATACTAAATGAGCTATAAACAATAAGTTTCTTACTGTTTTGCACAGAGAAAGGTACAGAGATGTCCTAGAAAAAAGTCCTTTTGAATACGTCGATCTAAAATATTTTATTTTTTGGGTCTAAAAATGTGTTTTTCATATAAAAATGCTGAAAACAGAAATCATTTTGTAATAAGATGTTTGAACATAAACTAATCTAATGGAAGAGATAAAATGGTGCACAATTATATATACAAATGTTTCATTGTATCGTAAGTTAAAGTTCACATTGTGAGATTTTGGGGCAAAATGTTCGTAGTGCAGTGGATCGTTTTATGGAACATCTAATGACGATTTTGCTCTTAAGTCAAATTATTAAATTTATTGCTATAAAAAAGTTCATAAACATGTTTTTTAACTATCTAATACATATATTGTTCATTTAATATTTACACCCTTAATTGTTTGCTTCAAATGCTTTTAAGAAAAATGATGGAAGGTATTTTATTTTTACTTGAAAATACAGCATTTTATATTCATTTTAAAGTGAGGAAACCTTCTTCCAAACCCATCTTCATGTGAAACACGGAATCAGAGATCGATACGACGCTTATTAAATTAAAACAATTGTCCTTCATCAAAAATCACTGAAAAAGAATCACAAATAAGTATTTCAACAAATATAATTGAAGTGAAAAAATGATGTATAAAACATACATTACATATGTTTGATAATATCAGAACTTAGAAGTGAATAAGATGCTCATATTGCGAGGTCAGGGTCAAAACGTGGAACAGAAATGGAAAAAAAATACCAATGTTTTTGTGATACAATCAAATTACTGGGCTTTAATAATGAAGTATGTATGAACTAAAAGAGACATTTGTAAACAATCCTCGGTCTACATTTGGAATCACACCTATGTGTTTCGATGAAAATCTTAACATTGTGATATCCGGAAGTCAACGGGACAGAAAATAGTTTACAGTTGCTGTATTTTAAACAGTATGGCCGTTGGTCACACGTGTAAAATGTAAGATCTGCATTGCATGTTTTTTACTACAATAAAGATGAAGGTTATATCAGCGATTCCATGTTAATAAAATATATATAGATCTATCGGCCAAATGACATTGTAAAACTGATGATAATTTTTGGTTTGACTTTTAATGGCTTTTGGAGGGAATCTGCTGGGGTCTAGAGCGCCGCCATATTTGTATGACATAGCCAGCATGGATTCCTTCTACATAAATTCGAAATATGATTCTATGGAATTTATCGAGCTGTTGCGAATGCTAAGAGATCATTTCTAACGGTTTCCAACAAAGCAATGAGCAAAGATGTGTCAGTATCCAAGGGTATGATGAATGGAAATGCCTTTTTATTTGCGAAACAATGCAATTTTCATCAACATTCGCTGAAAACCAGAATCGTTTTTATAATTGTTTTAGCTTAAACAAAAAATAAAATGATGTCACAAAATGTTTCACTATTCAATGTACATAATTATATCAAAGTTTTTCATTGTATTTGAAATAAAGAAGAATGCTCAAAGAAATACAAAAAGATCGGACAGGGAAAGTAGCATTCAAGGAGGACAGTCAACCACAAAACACAGAAACAAACACGCAAACAGACAAACAAGAAGGCAAAGGCAATATTAAATGCAAAAGACAACACAAACACAAAAGGGTTGACAATAGGGCTACCGCCTTGGAACGGTCAGTGGCAAAGTAGGCCACTGGGGGTTTAAACCGGTTCTAGGGTGCACCAAACCTCACACTTACCCTACTGTCATCCCATTAAAACAGGACAGTGTAAATAAAGAAATCACCGCCATGATCTAATCTCTAACCAGCAAGGCAGCATCAATAGGCAATATAAGTAAAACACAAATATGCTCGTGTAAATATAATACAAAAAAACAATAGCCTAGAAAGCCACAATGAAGGTACTCAATGACTTGGCAGAAGCCAGAGCAGTAAGAGAATAAATCATTAAGGGCACGACAAGAAAGATCATGGACAAACATCAAACACAACCGTCCCAATGGGCTTTAGGTAGGCGTCATCATAGGGTCCATAGTATGTCCTGTCATCGTACAATTAAAGAGGAAAGCATAGTGGCGAACTGTAAAAGGGTCCACCACCAAGTTATTTTGACGATATGCTTAACAATTGCATAGAATCAACCTTTTCATACACACAGGACTTGGTTGTAAACTAAAAAAGTATAGAAAGATCATTTTCTTGTATCAGTTTGGCGCATTATAAGCGTTGCTCATGTGCACTACAGTGTCAGAAATGAGTCCACACACATACGAGGCTTTATGATTTGGGTGAAAAAATGCAAAATATACATGAACCGATTTTCAAAAAACATTTGAGCAGTATAAACAATATTTTGGCAGTTATGAAATTTTGCCTTATATATGTACTCGCCCAGTTTCATTATTTCCAGATTGAATTAGATACTCACATTGCGGACATGTTGAAAACAAGTATACTCAAACATTGATATTTTTTGTAATTGATAGGGATAGTGGACTAGAAGATTTTCACGTGTCTAGAGTAAAATATATTTTTACTTTTTTTTGTAATGGATAAAAGGATGCATGTTGGAATAATTAAATGTCCTAACCCCTGTGATGCTATGCACTGTTTTGTTATGCGTAAAACATAACATTTTCAATTGAGTAGAACAGTAATTCAGTGTATCAATAATTTAAACGTCACAGATGCTATTTGTATTTGTAACCCTGAATGAAATGGGGTTAACTCTCATATAAGGTTATATTGGGAATGCAATTTTAGGTTCAGATGCCATGAAGGGTGAAGGTTCCCATCAGACATGCCTCCGCAAAGGAGCGAACCCATGCGGGGCAGAGTATTTGTAGGATGAAGTTTCCCATCATGCATGACTCGGGAGTTAACCAGTTGGGGCAGAGGCCTATGGCTCCAAAGTCATGGCCATATCGAATGGGTTAGCGAGGCCTCTTGTTCGTAACCAAGCTTGTATACATATGCAAATACATGTATATAGCTTTTTATAGAGTACGAGGCGTTTAGTCCAAAATGCATGTTTTACAATTGTAGTGCCACAGCTGAAAACACCAGTTGTGCAAAGTTTGTACCAAACATTTTTGTACAACGGATGTCTGATAGTTAGCTAAATTTATGGATTATCCCACTAGTAACACACTAGTCTTCCATCACAATCATCATCTTTTAATTAACATATATACCTTGGTGTTTTCAGCAAATAATTGCTTCTCGGAAGTGTGGGCATTGCATGTTAATGAAAGGTTATATACATTATGAACAACCAAAACAATGTAATCAGAGTGTACATTTATTGCATTGAATGTCTAACAGGTTTTTGTAGAAAGCATGGAATCTCATGTATGCAGTACCAAAATATAAGCTCTATGAATTCTATAGAAATTGAGATTCATTTAAATTAAATATTTAGTTATTTGATCACTATTTTCTTACATAAACAAGCAATAATATTAGGTGATGTGAACAAAAGCTCCTACATCTTCGACATGAGTATTGCGCAAAATTTCAAAATTGAATTTCATACAGTTACTTTGAACGTGTTTTTAAAACTTATGATACAGTTTCCGGTGATCTTTTTCATTAAAATGTAATTATCACACCTAAAGATAAAACATATTGCACCATTTTAATATAAGTTACCATATATGCTATTTAAATGATTATAAACCCTGTTGTAATGATTGCTTGAACAATATTTCCACCACATATTCAATGAAGTGTATACAATATGTGTATCAAAAGGTTATAAATACATATGTATGTAATTACATCATGTTTTTCCTTCATTATTTTATATATAAAACTTCCAAATGATGTTAACATGATCCATGGTCGTAACCATTGTAACTAGACATTTATTCAACGGACCTTTTGTTTGCTACAGACTTTAACATTGAGTATTTAACTAAATTTCTGATACTATAAAACATTTGGATATATGCATATATAGGATAATATCACTTCAAGTAGATTATGTATATTCAAAATACATTCTTAACAATGATTCCTGTTTACAACATTTTTTTATGAAAAAACATTTTGCCACCCAAACATATTGCATTTTTCAACAGTATACTCCTGATGACTTTTTTGGGGCACATCATTGCATCTTCCTCTATGGAAAATCATAATAGATTATCATTTTATAATTCATTTCCCTACTTCTTTAGCTTAAAGGCCTGTACTACGACTGTATTACAGAAATCAACGATTTTTTATTTTTTTTTAACATTTTGCCCCAAAAGCTCAAAATGTGAACTTTCACATTAACTTACGATACAATGAAACATTTCTATATATAATTGTGCACCATTTTATCACTTCCATTAGATAAGTTTATTTTTCAAAACATCTTATTACAAAATGATTCCTCTTTTCAGCGATTTTTTTTATGAAAAACACATTTTTAGACCCATCTCTGTACCTTTCACTGTGCAAAACAGTAAGAAACATCTTTTTTACAACTCATTTAGTATTACGAAATCAAAGATTTTATTAATTTTTTCCAAGTTTTGCCCAAAACCTCATATTATTAACCCAGTATCCATCTATAAAAGCGTGATTTACATGGAGATGTATTTGGAAGAGAATTTCCGCATTGATAGAAAATTCTAATTTGCTCAAATGATTTTTTATAAACTTATTCCAGTTTCCGGAGATTTTCTCTTAAAAACGCAACTTTTACCCCAAACGTTAGCATTTCCCACCATCTTTATCTTGAGGAGTTTTTTTCTGAAACTCATTACATGTCAGTGATTCAAAAAATCCTAAAATACTTTCTGTTGGTATTTGTTTGACATTAAAACTTATAATTACTAGACTATGGTATTTCTTTAGCCTGTTGTTTATGAATTATAGGCAGTTCAAGATATTGAAAATCATCTTTCCGTGTTTTCTTCCCTAATTCAATCTCTCTTAAAACTGCCCCATAAAAAGCTTTCAAAGCAGAAAACTCATATGTAGTACTGAGATACATGATCTTTTTCATAATTTCCAACCTTCCGCAACGTTCTTCTGTTTTTGTTTTGTTATCAGAAATTATTATATGATTTAAATCTAGATTTTCGAAAGTAACCTTTTTAATTACAAACTCATATCTTAGATGAGCTTGCGGGTATCTCTGTCTTCTCAGTACTTCATCTGAAGCTTTCTCTCTAATTCCTGAATATTTACTACGCTTAGACTTTTTCTTTTTCTTTTACTCAATGTTGTCGAATCAGAGGAATGTGAAGAATCACTACTCGACTCAGACTCGACTCAGACTCGACTCAGATTTAATATCACTACTACTCTCACTATCATCGGTATTGCAGTCATTCAAGCTTAGAGTTTTCAATTTCTTTTTAACTGCTTTCTTTAATGACACATTCTTTTTTAAAGTTTTAATGTTAATGTCATCTTCACATTTGGTGTCTTTAATGACATTGGTTACTTTTAACTTGGGGCTTTCTTCGGACTTCTTAGTGTCTTGTAACAAAGTCTTACCCTTGAGTTTCTTCACCTCGCCTTTTTTCTTCGCCACTGCTTTCCTCAACTTTCCAGATTATTCTGTTTTTTTTTTCAATTTCTTCTCCTCCTCGGCCAACTCTTCCAATTCCTTCAACAGTAAGGCTTCTTCGTCTACTTCTTCGACGCCTCCTTTGGCCTCTTCGCTCATGTCTTCTCTTTTAATAACAAAGTATTCATCACCACGTTTCCTCCCATAACATCAAAACCCGAAGGATGATCCTCTTCGTCTCCGGTCATTTGCGCAGTACCCCTGAATGCATTTTCTTGTAATCAGGCTTCGATTTACCTCTTGATGCCATCGCTACCACTATTCAAACCAATTCAAACACTGGCAACACATATAATAGTTCAACTGTCCTTGTCAAAGGACACGAAAACCTTTGTCTCCGGTTACCGACCATCTTCTATCCCTTCGATTTCTGTTTTGATGGTAAACAGGAAATCAACGGCCTCCTATAGCCTCAAATATAAATCACGAGACCAAAGCTGGATCTTGATAAGTTCTGCTTCTCTCTTCAATATGAAGCTTGAGTAACAGTATTTTAAAACATACAAAAACTGTCTTTTCACTCAGAAAATTCCGAACAATGATTTTACGCGGGTATAATTTTTCTTATATACCACAATTTTGAGCCAATCAGATACCGATACGGATTAACCCCTTGCAAGGTATACCAAGACGAAGAGGCTAACAACTCAATATAAACATCGTCTTTACATAGAGTAAAAATGTTGCGTTTTATAATTAATCATTTTAATATGTTAATTGAAATAAGCCAAAAACATTCGGGTGGTGGTGATGATGGGGTGAGGGATGGTTGTGGGATGGGGGTGTTGGACGGGGGCGCATCATTGATATATGTGTATATTTGATAAAACAAAACAACAGACATATGTAAAAAAAAGAAAAAAAAAAGAAGTGAACATTCGGGTGGTGGTGATGATGGGGATGGGTATGGTTGCGGGGTGGGGGTGGAGGCGAAACAAATTGATCAATTGATAAAACAAAACGACATATAGAAAATGGAAAAGAAATCGGCTTTAAAAAAACTTAAAAATCGGGTTTCGAGTGGGGGGTGTGGGGGCGCAACAAAGCTAATGTGTAAAAACTGACAAAAACAACACAGAAAAATAAAACATTGGGAGGGAGTGGGGGAGGAGGGAGCCTATATGGGCCAATATGGGTGAAGTATGAAGAAGATGAATAATGCTATAATAATGCTATAAGAAATACCAAACCAAAATTTGGGTGGAATAAGAAATATATTTAAGAGATATAGATATATTCAACAGCTTACACCCAAACCTTGATCTGCCTTTATGGCACATTTTAATGGGCCATCACAATTTGGGTTCCGTGGGAGCCCAACATTTGTAGATGACAAAATTGCTTACGCATATATACTATAAGGAGAACAATTCCCAAATTTAGTTAAGCTAGGAAAAGAAATGTAATAGATATAGACCTGTAAACACAGCTTACACGCAAAATTTGATGTGAAATGAGACATATTTTAAGTTTTTTTTCAGCATTTGGGTTCCATGTGAGCCCAGGGCTTACAGGAATCAAAATTACTTAAGCAGCCCTTAAAATAATGCTATGAGGAAGCTCATGGCTCATGGCCAAAACGCGTTGTGATAGGATAAGAAATGTAAGAGAAATATACCAACAAACCCAATATGAGTGGCTTTGAAGTAGAATGCCGCTTAAACCGGTGCTAGGGTCGTGAAAGATGTTGCTTCTTTCATTACTTCTCATGAACACTCAATAAAACCGAGTATGCTGCTTTATTCTCTTAATTGTGTTTGTTGCTCCCAAAGGATCACTTTATCAGTATTTATTAAAATTCACACTAGCGTTCGTTTAGTGCAGTGTGGCGGCTGTAAAATGTCTCCCCGTGCTACGAATAAGTAGTGTTATTTTTACTGGTCCTTTGGGACCAACGAGCCCAATATGGGTGGCTTTGAAGTAGAATACCGCTTAAGCCGGTGCTAGGGGCGTGAGAGGTGTTGCTTCTTTCATTACTTCTCATGAACAGACTCAATAAAACCGAGTCTTTGCTTTATTCTCTTAATTGTGTTTGTTGCTCCCAAAGGATCACCTTTATCAGTATTTGTAAACACGCAAAATCTGATTTGAAATGTGACACATTTTAATCATAATTTGGGTTCCATGGGATCCAATGGGTTACAGGAACCTAAATTACTTATGCAGCCCTATAACACAGTAGTTACATCATAAAACACAGATTTATTATAGCCATAAAGCATATGAATTAATAATGATTTATGCACCAAAAACTAGTCAAGTTGTTGAGTTTTCCCAACCAAATTTTTCACTAACAATAATTAACATTTTAGTGCATACACACTTTGTGTAAATCGGATATACTACTGAAACACATAATGATGGTTTTACTCGTATTTGGATTGACACCTATCATTCTTCCAGATCTCCACCAGCCCAAAATTATGGTGCTTATATAACGCAAAACCTCGCGTCAATCGGTTCATCTTGAAATTTGCATGAACACTAAAAACACAAATATGATAGTTTAGTATCTAGAAATCAATTATTTAAAAGATTTTCCACATTTGAAGGTTGGACATAATGTCACCAAACAGTTTTAAATGTGATGTTTAAGCAATATTTTACATTTTGCCATGCAACTCTATATAACACATCAATATCTTCACACTTACATACGCTAGGAGGCACTCATGCTCGCAAACACACAAACACGCACTCATGCTCGCACATACATACACAAGCACGCACTCATGCTCGCACAAACATACACAAGCACGCACACATGCTCGCAAACACATACACAAGCACGCAATCATGCTCGCACACACATACACGTCCATGCACTCATGCTCACACACACATACACAAGCACGCACTCATGCTCGCAAACACATACACAAGCACGCACTCATGCTCGCACACACATACACAATCAAGCACTCATGCTCGCACACACATACACAAGCACGCACTCATGCTCGCACACACATACACAATCAAGCACTCATGCTCGCACACACATACACAAGCACGCATTCATGCTGGCACATATATGGAAATGCACGCACTCATGCTCGCACACAACACTTTACTCACACACAAGTCATAAATCATATATGTTCATGCGTGCACTCATACTCGCACACACATACACAAGCACGCGTTTATGCTCGCACACAACAATTTACTCACACACAAGTAATAAATCATATACTTTCATGCATCAAGTGAACTGAAACATTAAGGCGAAATTAAATAAACATAAAATAAACATAAAATTCCTAACACATTCAGCAAAACATTTATTTATCAAAACACATTGTATACTACTGGATGCCTTTTTCATTACCGATAAAACTCAACAGGAAATTGATCTAAACTGAGATTAGTGTATTCCTTTGATTTCAAATGTTGTTACCTGTTCCTTGCATTTGTTTTGTTGTTGTTGTATTTGTTTTGTTGTAATAAGCACTTATTTCCCCAGTGTTTAAGCTTCGTGTTTTGCTATTAAGGTCACTAATGCCAATACATAGCACTGACAGGATAACTATGGCACCGTATGTCCCTCATTCATGGTCTCTGGTGTATTACGTTTCTGATGAAACCAGTATCTTTAATATGATAGTAATTATAAATATTTATTTGAACTTTTGATACAATATGGATGAATAGGTCTGTTGGTATCTTCATTATCAACCTTATTCTTAAATGCTCATAAGTGTGACTTTTAAGAAAGAATGACGAAACATAATAGAATCCTTAAATAGTGTTAACATCTGATCCGTCTTAATCTTGTTTCGGTTATGCAATTTTAGAAGGGTCTATTCATCACCTTAAAGGATGTTCATCCAGCTTTCTGTAAGGATCTTGGGATCCGACTAAAATTTACAAATAATACTATTCTGAGGTGTCAACACGTAAAACATAAGATGGAAATGACTGATTATTTACCGTAATATGTGCTATCATGCGTACACCAGGGTTACTAAAAGCATTGTAAGCCAGAGCTCATTCAAAATATATGATGAATTCAACTGTTAGTCATGAACAACACGTTGTTAACACCCTATTTTATTTGAATGTATATGAATAAGAACATTTATAACATTTACGATGTTTCTAGATAGTTTTTTAACTTAACGCATTTAAACCAATTGCTTTATTACTAAAATTCATTTTATTAAGCAATAGTTCAAATATAATAACTCATTTGCATAGTTCGTGATATACTGTATTATCACATAACGTCCCTTGTTAGCAATGTCGAACACCCATTTAATATTCTATTGTATGACACACGTGTAATACAACCTGGAACGATTTTGATTGGTTGAGTTAAACCTGTAACACTACGCAAGTTTATTAACTGAAACTATTTTATGTATTACAATTTCACCCAGATCTGAGTCATAAACTTTTTATTTGTGACAGCTTATAAAAATAATTCACGTTATACAAAACATTGTTGTTGGTTTGTTAAAAAGTTGGCGTAAATTGCTATTTTGTAAAGAGGTAAAACACGAACTCTTTTATACGCAACGTTATGTGTGAGAATCGACGTTACGACGTCACATATTTTATGACGTTTTGGCGCTTAGATAAAAGTGTGTCTGACGTCGTGGCGGTTTTATCGTTCTATGTCCATCTGAATTATTTTTTACTAATTTGATCGCAATGTTATGTGATAAAAATGATCTTTAACTCGTTCCCGTTCCATATAAGATTTATGAAACTCGTTATGAATTATTTTTAATTTAAACTCGCCAATCTTATATGAAATGGGAACTCGTTTAAGATCCTATATTTATAATATTAAGTATATGGTTTTATTACTCCCCAAGAATGTAATGTGATAAATTGTTATAATTAATATTGATATCATTGATATTGCTTCAACAGCCTTTTTGTTTACATGTAAGACCAACATGAAAATGCTCTTTTATATCCATTATTTGTGTATAATAATTTAAGTAATTTTCGTTAGAATCGTCATCAGTGATTAATCGTGTACTCGCTTTGGACCACTGAGTGCTCTGCGATTGCTATATAATAATAATACAATGTTAATTAAACTATCTTTAAACATATTTATTTTACATCGATTGCGAAACAAGTTCTTGCAACTTAGATTAATCACTCTCGATGGCTTCCTGGGTAGATAGATTTTATCTCTATGGGATATCGCGTTTAATCATATTTTACCGTTTTCAACAGTTAATTTGGAGATTTGACAATATGTCATTACTAACACACCTTTAATCTGATACTTTTCAATCATTAACTTATCTCCCGTGTCAGTTTAGTACATGCGTAACATGTTCATTGACCAAGACAGTAACTCGATAAGCAAAAGAACGATTATCGAAGGTGACTGACTTTGACACTGTTTACATTTCTGAGCACAACATGTTTTTTGTTGCACTACGGTTATATAGGATAAAAGAACATGCAACGTGTAACAATGTTTAAACTAAAGGAAGTGAATAACAAATAAAAAGCCTGATGAAAACAACAGAAAGACGATATTCCACTTATAAACTGTAATAATTACACAACGAATCACTATGAATTGAAGAAAATATTATCAATACTTGTTCCACGACTATGTTTAATATACAATAAGTAACTATGGATCTCTTTAAATGTAACCATTATATCAGATAGTCAAAGAAGCGATAAATGTTTCGCATATTACCATATATATTTCAAACCTGTTTCAGTACATCACTGTCTTGCCCACACTTTCTTGTTGTACAGTGTCTCGCTCAACTTTGTGTATCTCAGATCAACGTTAATGAGGTCTACAGCAGTTGACACCGGCGAGGGGAAGTAGACTTCATGTTGTTGTACAGGGTCTCACTCAACTTTGTGTATCTCATATCAACGTTAATAAAGGCTACAGCAGTTGGCATCAGCGTGGTAAAGTAGACTTAGTGAAGAACCTTACCTACAAACTAAATTGTCCAATCTAGCATTGAAAGGTACTGTTAGACATGGTCAGAATGTGTTGCATAGAAATAAACGACAATGGTTGACATTAGGTACATACATACGCGTCACTGTGGTGTTTTGACTACGTACGCGATCAGTATGCATTTATTGGTGAGTTTGGCGAAGAACGACACACTATGACTTCTGACGCTCGGATGGGTTTAATGCCTCCGCCAGGAACATGCACCTGTCGGAACGGCGAATGTTACAATCAGTATATATATAGTTTTATGCTCAACGTTATGCTACTGCTATCCTCCGATGTCGAGTTGAATCCTGGTCCTTCTGAAGAAACGAATATGATTCTTGGAGCAATTGAGGCTTTAAAATTGAGTACATCCGCAGAAATTCGAGGTGTCAAGGAAGAGGTTATGTTGGTAAAACAAGAAACGGTAAACGTAAAAGTGGAAGTCAATAATATTAGAACGACAGTTAAAAGTGTCGAATCAAAACAAGTTTCTTTTGACAAACGATTAACGGACATGGAATTTAAATTTGAAAATCTGTCCCATGAAAATGAAATGTTGCAATCAGATATTGACGCGTTACAAATGGAACTTGACAGAAAAAGCGACGCAGTTGAACATTTAGAACACTGTGTTGACTACCTAGAGTCACAGGTGCGAAAAGATTGTACTGCGTGTATTAGACGAAAGCCCCGATGAAAATAATGGAAATATTAAATCCCGGGTAATTGATAGTATTCTTAAAATTGCCTGTCCAAAAGTAGCATGGAATGAGGAATCGATACAAAGTGCATATCGTGTTGGTTCTACAACTAACGACAAACCGCGAATGTTTATTGTACGATTTTCGAAGTGGCAAGATAAAATTAAACTATTGTCAGGCCGTAACGCCTTGCGTTCTATAGGTATCCGATAGGTATCCGTATTGCAAATGACCTTAAGGGTAAACAAAGAGAGCAATTAAAGTCTGCAAATAAACGAGGTCTAGGTGGATACTTTAAAAAATGGTGTCTTGCATACGTATGAAATACACTCTGTGGAAGGAAATATTAAAACGAGGGTATTCAGGAGAGGTTTTTGAAAAATTACCGAAAACAAAGACACACATTCTACAAGTGATGTAATTCCTATGGAAACCCAAAATGTTGAAAATGAAGGTCTCCGTTCTAACTCGTTGAGTGAAGATGAGGACAGTGGTTCAGAAATCTAACGGTCCGGTCAACGCCCTACATATATCAGCCATGACACTATTTCCTTTGTATGTTGGAACATTGAAGGTTTAAACAATATTTTAAATGATAGCGATGTATTGAGATATGTCTAACAGTTTGATGTTATATCATTGTTAGAAACATGGGAGGTAGATAAGGCAATGTATGAAAATCTTTTTCCAAATTTTAAATGCTATTTTTGTTCTGCTAAAGTATCACGAAAAGGTGATCGCAATATGGGCGGCGTTGTAATATTTGTTAAAAATATATATGCGTCTTCTGTAATTCAAATTTCTATGAACTTTGAATTTGGAGTAGTAGTATTAAATTTGATAAAGACAATTTTAAATGGGTAAAATACCTTATATATATTAGTGTTTACCTACCGTCTGAAGGTTCTACTTTTGATACTCAATGTAATGGATCAGGTTTTCAAAGCATGGAAAATGAGTTGATTGACATACAGTCGCGGCATACCGAGTGTAATGTGTTGTTGTCTGGTGATTTCAATGCAAGAACTGCAATATTAGACGATGCAACGTGTCTGGAACCAAACATTCCAGATTTAAAGGAATATGATGAGTTACTAAATGATCATATAGGTATTGAGAGAGTTTAATGTGATGATAAAACTAATAAATTTGGTCGAGAACTAATAGATTTGTGTAAAGTGTACAGTTTATATATTGTAAATGGACGTTTTGGTGGTGATAAAGGAATTGGCCATTTTACATATGTCAGTTCAAATGGGTGTAACGTTATTGACTATTTCTTGATATCTACGAATTTGGCTGAACAAATTGCGGACTTTAATGTAGAAGAAAGAACAGAATGTAAACATCTACCATTGAAATGTTTGCTCTCGTGTAATATTAATTTACAAAGCATTGACAATGATGAACAAGAAAGAGGTGCTTACAATTATATTTTGAATGAAGAAAATGAGAGTGATTATAAAATGGTACTTGAACAATATGTATTAAATGGTTATTTTGATACTCTTGCTCCGTTAATGGATGACCAAAATGTGAACCTAAATACTATTATCTTTGATTTTGTGAGGATCATCGAAGAAGCATGTGTCAATTTTAAGAGATTTAAAAAGCATGTCAGTGGCAGGAATAATATCAATAAATGGTTCAACAAAGAGTGTCAATGTCTTAAACGTATTAAAAACCAGTGTCTACGACTGTTTAGTGAATCAAGGTCAGAGGAAGACTTACAAACTTATCTTTCCTCTAAGCGGGATTTTAAAAACATGTGTCAAACACAAAAGAGATGTCATAACATATCAACTTTAGATGACATTGTTGCATCAATAGAAAATCTGAGGAAGTTCTGGAATAAAGTTAAGCAATGTGCTTCAAGTAAAACTTCAAAGCCTCGAATATCAGAATCTGAGTGGTTCAATCATTTCAGTCAGTTATTTAATCAGTTTGACATTGATGATAATAATGATAATGACATCGAGTTTGCCTTAAATGATGATACACCAATAACAGAGCTAAAGACATTATATTTAATTTTGAAATATCGTCTGATGAGATTTTAAGTGCAGTGAAATATTTGAAGAAGAATAAGACTTCTGCTGGTATTCTAATTTCTGAACATTTTATATACAGTATAGATATAATAATGCCATACCTGCTTAAGCTATTCAACAGGTTGTTTGTATCAGGTGAATTCCCAAACAGTTGGGCAGAATCTATTCTGATACCTTTGCACAAAAGGGGGCCAATTAATGATCCGGACAACTACCGGTGTATAGCCTTGTTAGACTCTTTTAGCAAAGTTTATATTCGTATCCTAGCTAAACGAGTGACATTTTTACGCATTGATTTTTGATAAAATAGCGGAGGCACAGGGTGGATTTCGTTCCGGTTATTCGACTATTGACAATGGCTTTATATTATATGCTCTCATTAGTAAATATTTATGTAAGAAAGGAAAAACAATATATGTAGCTTTTGTAGATTGTTTGAAAGCTTTTGTTTACGTTGCTACAAAGACAAGGACTTAAAGGGCGTCTATACAAGTCTATACAATGTATATACAAACATGTTAAAGCAAGTGTTCGAGTAAGTGATAATAAGCTTACGAATTCGTTTGACTGTCCAATAGGACTTCGTCAAGGATGTGTGCTTAGCCCAATACTTTTCTCATTATTCATTAATGAATTAAGTATAGAAATTTTAAATTGTGGCATCCATGGAATCCATTTGTCTCCAGACACTACAGAAATATTCCTACTACTTTTTGCCGACGACGTCGCGTTAATTTCTGACACAGTACGTGGTTTGCAAAAACAACTTGATGTACTATATGATAATTGTTCGACATGGAAGTTGAAGGTTAATGTAAAGAAAACAAAATTTGATGTATTTAAAAATGGTGGGGCAACTGGCAAGAGCTGAAAAATGGTATTATGACGGTAAACAGATTGACACTGTAAATGGATTTAGCTATGTTGGATTACATTTTTTCGTGCCGATTGTCTATGTTTCAAATGGCGGAAAATCTCGCGATAAAAGCAAAACGAGTTTTAATTTCTTTATTATCTTCGTTACGAAATGTATGTCCAATGCCTCAGCATGTGTATTTTAAATTGTTTGAAACAAAAATAAGACCAATACTATTATATGGTGCAGAGATATGGGGACATGATTATATAGAATCAGTTGAACGCGTGCATATTTATGCATGCAAGCGATTTATGTCAGCTTCACTAAAAGCATGTAATGCTGTCGTTGTAGGTGATTGTGAAAGTTATCCTATGTATATAACAGCGCACTAAAAGATCATCAAGTATTGGATTAAAATATTAAACATGCCAGATGATAGATATGTAAAAAATGTTATAATATGCTTAGAAACTTAGATAGTTATGGTTATAACAATTGGGTTACATAGCTGAAAATGAATCTATATTCAAATGGTTTTGGATATATTTGGGAGAGGCAAAGTGTGGAAAATGAACAGTTGTTTATAAGCCGATATGAAACAAGACTAAAAGATCAATACTTACAAAAGTGGTCTCAGATGGTACAAGGCAATAAAAAACTGTTTTATTATAACCATTTTAAGAATGATTTTAAATTCGAAAACTATCTAAATGTTCTAACATACATAAAGTTTAGAGCTGCGTATGTGTCTTTACGTACATCATCACATTGTTTATTTATTGAAAAAGGAAGGCATATGAAATTGCCTAGAGAGCAGCGTTTTTGTATATATTGTAAAGATGATATTGAAACCGAATACCATTTTCTTTTGCGATGTTCATTGTATAATGACTTAAGAGTATTGTATTTGCAAAGGAAATATTATGAACAACCTAATATACACAAATTTTATTTACTTATTTCTTCAACAAAAAGAAATGTCATTATTAATTTAGCGATGTTTATATATTATGCATCTGAGAAAAGAAAACATGTTTTTGATGTCCGTTAACCAAATCATGTGTTATATTGATTATGTATTATATGTTTATATGTGTATGGGCCGGTGGCCATTATCACTAATAAAGAATTGAATTGAATTAATAATACGAATACAAAATGCCGCTATGTCCTTTTTTTAATAAAATGAAGTATTTTTACGATTAACAATGTAATATTAACTTGACAAAAATATATTAGCAATGTTGTTATGGATTAGTGTAAATCACATTACTTTTATTGAATGAATGACATTATGATAATACTACCAGAAGTGGTCAGTATGAATAAGGACATCATGATATTGGTTTGTACGTCTTTAGTCAATGTACGTCTTTAGTCAATAAATAACTTATTCTGATGTCATTTGATACGTGTTGACTTCCTTGTGATATTCAAACCACAATCATTTTGAGTTATTTGATCCAGTTCTTGTAATGCATGCTCTCGTTCTATCCCACAGTTATCAGAAGCTTATAATACTTACCTGCGCATCAATGTCCGCTCATGACATCGCCTTGGGTATCTTCACAGAGCTGATGCTGGAAAGTCCTCCACATAATGGACAATAGTCACCTTTTTGTCTTGCACTTATGATTAAACATAAGTTGACGCCAATCAGTAACATATAGGTATATCTCACTTTGCCGATGAATATCAAAGCGTAGGAAAACAGTTCCATGTGTCCTATCCTCCATTACTACCGTAGGGCAAATGGATATGTGTTTGTAGTTTGTATGTCCTATCCTCTACTACTACCGTAGGCTAATGGATATATGTTTGTAGTTTCTATATCCTATAGTCAAGATGCTAAGCTTTTGGTTATTTTAGGATTGCTCGGAAATGTTCTAACGTAAACGCTACGTGTATTTTCACTTCGGTTGTAATATACTTAATTAACATATTAAGTAATGAAAACCTTTTTATGTATCTGTTTTTGCCACAAAGTCTCATCTCCGATACATTTCACATTTGGATTTATATGTCTTATTCCTACACATATCCTTTTCGTGGGTTTGCTATGCAGGATATTTTGGAGTTAAAACTGTTCAGACTACGTTTTTAACTTTTTACGCTAAATTGTTTCGACATTAAAGTACACAATTTTATTTCATAACAACAATTCGTATATTTTGTAAATGATGCGTTATTTTGATCTTCAGATATTGATTATAGATGGTGATTAAATATATATACAAAGTGTTATGTGAGATATTTGAAATGTGCATAGATCACGTGACTGTAGTCATTACTAATACTGCTGCTGCTGCTGCTGCTTCTGCTGCTACTACTACTACCAATACCACTACTACTACCACTACTACTACTACTACTACTACTACTACTACTACCACTACTACTACTACTACTACTACTTCTACTACAACTACTACTACTACTACTAGTAGTAGTAATAACAGTAGTAGTAGGAGTAGTAGTATTGTTACTACTGCTACTACTACTACTGCAACTACTGCTACTACTACTACTACTTGTAGTAGTAGTAGTAGTAGTAGTCGTAGTAGAAGTAGTAGTAGTAGTAGTAGTAGTAGTAGTAGTAGTAGTAGTCGTAGTAGAAGTAGTAGTAGTAGTAGTAGTTGTAGTAGTAGCAGTAGTAGTAGTATTACTAGTAATAGTAGTAGTAGTAGTAGTAGTAGTGCTACTACTAGTAGTAGTACTTGTAGTAGTAGTAGTAGTAGTAGTAGTAGTAGTAGAAGTAGTCAGAGTAGTAGTATTGTTACTACTACTACTGCTACTACTGCTACTACTACTTCTACTAGTAGCAGTAGTAGTAGTAGTCGTAGTAGTAGCACAAGTAATAGTAGTAGTAGGAGGAGTTTATCCAGTTGTTTATATTTAGTAATTTCTTCAACGTGGACAATGAATACTAATGGTAACGCAGCATCATCTTATAGAAGAGAACATTTCTTGTAGTGAATGAAACATACTTTGCATTAGTAAGGCTTTGTACAATATAAAGTAGGTAACATTGACATATAATAATGGCTATCATAGTTATTATTTCTAACTGTGAAAGTACTGAGTATTTAAAATGAATTGAATTATTGAATAGTTGTTAACCGCTAATTAGCATATTGTTTAGGTTCTTTTGAAAGCATACATAACAACCCTGTCCTTATCCTAATATCGAATACATTGAAATGTTCTTTAACGTGCTCAGAGGATAGATTCTGTTTCGTTAAAGTTCCCAATTGACGTAGGCGTTAATTCATGAAACTAGGTACACATAATCAAATATGTAGAATCTTTCAGATGCCTAATGACATTATAGCAACAGGTCAAAGGTCAAAGTCACAGTAAGTTAATAATGCATTCGGACTTAATTCGGCAAAATAGTTGATATATGTGCATGGAACTTTATGTGATTACGTCACTGCCTTGTTATGTTTTAAAATTAATTGTTATTTTCTGACAAAAATATAATCTTCAGAAAATGAATAATGTGTTGTATTTGTAAATCCCGTTTCTTGAAACTTTTGAATGAATTATTGTAATCGAAGTAAAGCTTTGAGTAAGCAACATTTGTGTTAATGTCTGTGATTTTTCTGATGTTCTGAAGATTGACCGGGGCAACATTGGACATGTTTCAATTACAGGGATATAGCCCCATGTCTAGTGGACCTGTTACGCTTACAGGGATATAGACCCATGTCTAGTGGACATGTTACAATTACAGGGATTATAGTTGGCCAAGATGCAAGATGGCTATCACAGCTAAATATAGGAATGCTTGTAATCGATGCAAAACTTTATTTCGGAATATGCAAACAAAGATTCATTGTATAGTCTATATGGAGGAAATCCCTCTAAAGGAAAGACAGACAGTCAATCCTTTTGTTGTCATATATCATTCGATCTGGTGCGTCGTTTTAGGAGGTCAGAGGTTCGAGTACATTTCATATTTCATACACTGTATAATATAACTTTGTCAATCTCGAAGATTCAATATACGTATCGATTGGATATATAATGTGGTTCATGCTGACATATTTATTACAATATATGCACAGCTAACACCACAAAGAAATATTGTCTTGTTATGTGTTAGATAATCAATGAGGATGCGTCTGCATTGCATCATTTTATAACAAATACTCATGTAAGCAGTAACTGGGTAATACTCCTGGGTTTCGAAGGAATCTTTACATTGAAAGTTGTTGGTCAATAAATATGAACGTGTTATAAATTACATCGAAATCTCCCCTTATCCCTTTACATCAGTGCTGTCGTTATTCTAAACATGTTACGTCTAATAAAATGATGAAAACGGTGTTGCTGTTGACAAGTGATTTGTGCATGTGGACACACAACATTATCATATCTCCAGGTCTAACACACTCATTGCATCGCAGGAAGTGTCCGCCTGGGGTAGTCGCATAATAGCGGTCAGTAAATAATTCTCATTTCTTTTTGTAAAAAAATGCATTTTCACTAATTTAAAGTGCCATTTTTGGGTTATATCACATTGTTGATATATTTGGTACACATGTCATGTTGAAATTGTGAGAGTTTATTTGTTTTTGCTGATATGGAAATGAGTGTATGAATACAATAGTTTGGCATCTCAGTGTTTATGTTTTTAAACGGAGCTTTCGTTCATGAGGCAAGTTTTTTCTTAGAAGATACATGACCCCCATTTTTCTGTTTTTTTTGGCCAGCATATGTGTCATATGTGATTAGAATGTAAAAAAGGATAAAAATATCGGACAGGGAAAGCAGCATTCAAGGACGACTGACAACCACAAAACACAAAAACAAACACGCAAACAGACAAACGAAAAGACAAAAGTAATAAAAAATGCAAACGACATCACAAACACAAAATGGTTGACAATAGGGCTACCGCCTTGGAACGGTCAGTGGCAAAGTAGGCCACTGGGGGTTTAAACCGGTTCTAGGGTGCACCAAACCTCACACTTACCCTACTGTCATCCCATTAAAACAGGACAGTGTAAATAAAGAAATCCCCGCCATGATCTAATCTCTAACCAACAAGGCAGCATCAATAGGCAATATAAGTAAAACACAAATATGCTCGTGTAAATATAATACAAAAAAACAATAGCCTAGAAAGCTACAATGAAGGTACTCAAGGACTTTGCAGAAGCCAGAGCAGTAAGAGAATAAACCATTAAGGGCACGACAAGAAAGATCATGGACAAACATCAAACGCCACCGTCCAAATGGGCTTTAGGTAGGCGTCATCACAGGGTCCACAGCCTGTCCGGTCATCGTACAATTAAAGAGGAAAGCATAGTGGCGAACTGTAAAAGGGTCCACCACCAAGCATGCAGTACGTTGCAAAATGATAGGGTCATAACCTCTTTTGATAAACTTTTTAACAAGTTTAACAAAGATAGTATGAAAGTGATCATGACCAAGAATCTTACGAAGTTTATAAATCACATCACCATAGAAGTCAGGTTGTGATAGTCCTTGTCGCAGAAGAGTCCTTAAATTACATTTATATTTGGAAAGAAGATCAGGGTTACGATATTAAAATTTTGCAAAGGTTTTACGCAGTTTATGGTAACGGTAACCCTGATTGAGTAACTTTTTAGTTATACAAAGATTACGAATATTAAAGTCCTCAACTTGAGTACAAGCTCTAGAAAAACGAATAAGTTGAGACAGATACACCCCATAAGAAGTTGCTCGGGGAACATCCCCATCCAAGTGGGGATAATTAACAATGTCAAAATTAAAATCATCTCTCTTGTCATAGATTTTGCTAATTATTTTACCATTTTCAATCGAGAGATCTAAATCAAGAAAAGAAGCGTTATTATCAGATATAAGTTACTCATTTTTAATTTGGGCCTAGATATGAATGACAACACGGCATTTAATTTTAATTCACAAACAACTAAATGCAAAAATCAATGGGCGTGTTACACCGCCAATCAGACCTGAATGAGCCATTACAGTTTATATTGTTTATGCTCTTGTCTTCTTTTAGCACACTCGGCGACATACGAGTTGTGATCTACTGATTGGCAAAATTGCTTTCTTAAACGTAGATCCAGCTCCGTTTAGCTTCACATATATATCCGCATTATATTACATTCATAGTTTTTATTGTTGTTCAGGGGGCGTCCGTGGCCGAGTGATGAGAGTCTCTGACTTGAAATCGTTTGCTCCTCACCGCTGTAGGCCTAGGAATCTTTATGTGAGGAAGCTATCCATCTGGCTTGCGGAACGTCGCTGATTCTTCCCAGATGCCCGTCCTGCACCTGGGGTCTTCCTCTACCAGTGCAAAGTCGCCAAATGAGCTGTTGGTCAAATTCAATTCAATTCAATTGTATTTTTTTCTTGGTTTAAACACACAACAACACAATATGTATGTATCATCTTTATTTTCTCCAAATGAATAATAGAAGTTCACACGAATTGAGTCTCAACTATAACTGTACAAACTACACCAAAGTATAAATGCATGAATGAATTATAAACAAGTATAGAACAATATATACTGAACAAAAAAAGAAACTTCCGCTGATGTTGATGCTGATTGTCTAGACAGAAAAACAGGAAACAATGATGTTTTGAGAATAATTAGATAGACCGCCAACAATAGTTCAAAGATGTTTTTGAAAAGTTCAGTACACAAGGGAGTTAGCCCCATTTTTCTTAAAACATGCATTTTGGCCACAAAAACAAATTAAATCTACGAAATTTACCGAAATGTGTCCGAGGCAATATACTATATACGTTCCTTACCAAAAGAATCACAAAACAACATAACACAGATTGTTTAGATGGCAGCTTTTGATTATCAACTATCATCAAACTAACTCCCTTTAACATTTCCATATCATTCATAAAAGATTATTGCTTGGCAAATTTGAAACTGTTTAATGGGATATTAAGTACTCACCTAAGTATGCTTACAAACAGCAACCATTATTTTATTAAAACGCTGTTTAAGTTTAGTTTAGTTTAAACATATTTATTTTACATCGATTGCTAAAGTAGTTATTGCAACTTAGATTAATCACTCTCGATGGCTTCCTGGGTAGAACCAGTACTAAGCAATGTGGATTAATTATCTTGCTCAAGGCGAGGATCGAACCCACGACCTCTCGATCTGAAGTTCGACGCTCTACCACTGGACCACGCTGTTTAATCTTTTATACGCCCTCAAAAACTGACCTATGGAAATACCAGCAAAAAAGTCGGATATTTCCTTTTTTTGTTCAGTATATTTGTATTGTATAAATAATACATAGAACAAGTATATGGGTGACAGTTCAAGATTTCCAACTGAAAGAAAATAAATAATCGCTAATATTGATAACTAACTCCGAACTCAAACATAGCTAACTGTGATGTTGAGTCCTGACGTCAATAACGTATTGAGAATTTCGATGGTAGGCGTGTTTTGCCTTACTCGTATCATCTCGATAGTAGAAAAAACTACACGCCTGTCATCTCGTGAAGGATTTTTCTATACTTGAACCCAACAGTTAAATATGTCCTATATAAAACGTGCATTAGTAATAACTGTTGCGACAGTAATCATATTTAAATGCTAGGATTGTTGAGAGCAGTGTGATACATTAATTATTCGAGCTGTTTCAACAATACGCCAAGGTAGGCAGGAACATGATTAAATATTTTGGAATAATTCCAGATGTTCGTACATATTTAATGATTGATTCGGTCGGTTTAGGAGTAAAAATTGTATCGGGTTAGAAGGAATTCAAGAATGCCTAGTAAATAATATAATTATAATTCATTCCAATAAGTTAAAATAAGCAGTAAACACGAACAACGATTCCACAATTCTTTACAATATATATTTACTTTTTCAGTTATCACTCAAACATCCAACATACATATAATTACATCGCGGACCTGGTGGATATTATATTCGATACATACACACTTGCCCCCTCCCTACCACCAACACACACGCACACACCCTACCCCCACTCACACCCCACCATCCACCCACACACGCACCTCTCCCACCCTCACACCCACACACAAACAAATCACCACTAGTTACACAAAAGGCACAATTGGACCTTTATGGGAGGGTCTATACCACATACCCTGCTGTGTTTCCGCTATCACCCGCTGTTTGTAAGTTAATTAAGTTGGTCCTTTTAAAATAACTCCATCTGCCTTTATTTATAGATATTATCTTTTCATTCGTTTTAAGAAATATATTTTTGGGTCATATTACATAAAGTCATGATATATACGTGTACAATTTCTCCGATGTCCATAATGCGTTTCACAATTACTTGTTATCCGCTACCGTTTTATGGCGGCATGTAATCAACATTAAGCATTTTGGAGACTCACTGATTATAACGAGTTTTGAGTTTAAAGGGACCAATACAGTAACTTTGAAACAAATTATATCATATAACCGTAAACGAGCATGTGCGGTTAATAGCATTTAACTCTAAGCTCATTTGTTTAGACTTATAATGAATAAAATGAATAAAAAAATAAAATGTAACATTCCGCACTGGCATAATATGAGCTACATGTTTTAAACACCGTCCATCATATTCCAAATCTCTTATTTCTTAATTAGCGATATGACACTAATGTATAAGATACACGTATTGACATGATAATAACTAGATTTTGTTCAGAGTCTGATCAAATGGGATTTCCACATTGGATAACGTCATGACTTCAAAATTTAACGTTCACTTTTACACTCCACAGTTTAATGTACATTTCTCAAGCATCAAACCCATGACAAGCTCTTAGCCTGAATCCTTGAGCAAAAATAAATCACATCATCATTGTGTCATACATTTCTTAGAAGACAATAACATTACCCATGTTTCCATACCAAATAAAAGTTCTGAGGACTGCCCCCTAAGACATATGAAATGTTGAAACTAGAACTTATGCCACTGGCGGCTATCTTGGACGACGTAATGAAACCAAAATGTTCAGTGCACTATTCCAGTCTGAGCCCCACACGCTGTGTCAAAGACTACTGTGAAAAGTGCCACGGAAAAGAAGAAGAAGAATAAGAACAGGAAATGTCCAAACGGACTTTCCAGTTTGGATGACGTCATGACGTCACGATGATCAGTTTTCACTTAAATGATGGCCATTGGGGGGCACTCCACAGTTTAATGTACATTTCTCAAGCATCAAACCCATGACAAGCTCTTAGCCTGAATCCTTGAGCAAAAATAAATCACATCATCATTGTGTCATACATTTCTTAGAAGACAATAAAATTACCCATGTTTCCATACCAAATAAAAGTATCAAAAAGCATTTTCTGTACAACTTTAGTCCCATTTCTTTAAGATTACCCCACCCCTTAAAACATGCTAAAAATGCAATTTTAGCAATATTTCAAATGTCAATAAATAAAAATGAAAAAATTTCCTACACATATCAGGTCATGTCTGCACTCATAATGCTCTTGCATATCAGGAAATGCTAAATTTTACATACATAGTCCGGCGTTTTAAAAAGTTATTCCATGCTGTTCTCCCCGTCAGTGAAAATCAGCCATTTTACCTAGTTTTAGGAAGTTTTTGATTGGTTCACATGTTTCTATTTATAGCCTCCAAAAAACCCAAAGATTACATATTCCAATACACCAAAATAAACTTAGAAGTACTCAAAGCTGAAAAAAACATCAAACATGTACTTCATAATTATTATAAAGACCATGCATGGACCTAAAAATGCTTAGTAGATTTCTTTCTGATTTACACCATGGACATTCATGCGAAACTGAGGAGTGCCCCCATTGTAATATTATCAATGCTTTTATCAATAAAACTGAAACAAAAACAGTGAGAAGGGAAAATGAATAACTGTGATACAATAATTTTCTTGTATGACGTCATGACTCGAAATATGATTTTATCAATAAAATTGCAAGAAAAACGGTCAGAATGGAAAAATAAATAATTTTCATTTACTAATGAATTCACTGGCGGCCATCTTTGTCATGATGCCATTTTATGTTCTTGCACAACTCGATCCTGAACTTTAAATAGGTCATGCGCACTACAAAACGTGAATTTATAACTTTAAATTCGATCATAAATGCAGGACAAAAAGCGATTACAATATATTTCATTTGACGTCGGCTTAGAACCATAATGGATGACGTTATGACGTTAAGATGGTCATTTCTCACTTTAGCGATTGTTTTTATGATTGTATCAATACAATTTCAACAAAAACGGTCAGTAGCGAAAAATAGTAATTTTCATTAAATTGTGACGTCATTGGCGGCATCTTTTTGATGACATCATGGCGCCATTTTATGTTTTTGCACAACTACAGCCTACACTTTATAATATGTGAAAGTGTCATTCAAATCCGACCATAAATGCATGAGATACAGTGATAACAAGATGTTCATGTAAACGCCCGCGACGGCCCTCTTGGATGACGTCATGACACCAAAATGTGCAGTGCACTATTCCGGACTGAGCTTTACAACTGTGTAAACTTTTGAGGCGCTGTGACAAAGATTTCTGTGAAAAGTGGATGTCAGAAGAAGAAGAAGAAGAAGAAGGAGACAGAAGATAGAATACACAGATCGTGTCTACTGTAAAGGATGTGCCAATAAGCATAGCTGGCTTATGCCATTTTGCTATATTTAAAACAACAGCTATTATGTTAAATCAACAACGGCACTTTTAAAGAACCTACAAGTTGTGTCAATTGTCGATGCATTATTTAATGTGGTTTTAGAATAATGAACCATTTCAAAGACAATGCAAGTAGCATAATGTTTTATATTTTAAAATGTCCGATATAAGAAATCAGAAACATCTTAAACAATAATTTACTTACACAATAAATTCATACCATTTCAGTAGATTGCATGGCCGGCTAGTAACATTAACTGTCTGTGTCATTGGTTTATTTTAGCAATTGCAGTAGACAACCAACCATTATAGGTACGCCATCAATTGCAGTAGACAACCAAACATTATAGGTACGCTAGCAGTTGCAGTAGACCATTTATGCTATAAATGATATAAAAATGGTCAGCATCTTCTCAACAACTAAATGATTTAACAAATACTTATTGTGCATGTAAACAGTTAATTTCTTCTGAACATCATTTTCGTAGATTTCAAGGACTGCCATTGTTTGAAGTTATAGTATGTCACACCACCTTCTCCGCTGTAATAATGCGATTCCGTGCCGGGTGTTGCGTAATGCCCATTGAGATTTACATCGGTGCACCAGCCATACCACCAGCCTCCGTGATATGTAAGACTACAGTTGTGACCGTCGTTGTCCTGCTCATACGTGGAGAAAGGTTGTCCATTGTTGTGCGCTAGACCATTTGTATCACCTTGAATGTAGACATATAGCACATCGTATAATTAAAACAATATCACATATATTATACATTTGTCGTTAGATGGTAATTGTCGGAATGTGTTAATAGTTGCTTATAATGATATATGTATACATCAAGGAAATAAATAACATGTTATGAAATGGGTTTTGTAGATTAATACATATGTTATACTATGCAAGTACGCGTATGTTAATCATTATTATCATGGATTCTAAATCACATCTTCCGTCCGTGGGTTACAATTAATGGGATGTCTAAATTTAAAATGAAAGGAAAATGCCTTATTATTTTCTGATTTAGATTTACTCTTTCAGTTGTATGATAGCAAAATGTCTCAAATGATTGTCCTAATACTGTATTTTTTAATAATATTATGTTGTTTTGCACCAATTGATACATAATTTCATTGTATTCCTAGAAGTGCCAACATTTAACAAGTTAACTTATTTGACGATTGCATTTTGTCTTTTGTCTCTAAAAGTTGCTATAACAGCAAATATGCATATAGTTGATTGTGACGGTATGCATTTTTCTTTTAAAGAATACACTTCATTCGGTCAGTAAAGAATCTTTTTTTCTGAGAGGTATTACTGTGATACATGTTGCATGGAGAATGCATTACATTATTTCACTGCTGCACAAATGTATGCTTAGACGATATATATTCAAGCTTGGACAATTTAAAAATAATCTAAAATGCATGAGCTGAAAAAAATAAATTTAAACAAAAAATGGTGCTCTACTACCGATGATTATATACACCCTAATGAACTGTATATAACTAGTAGTTTGTTACTGACCTGCAGTGCCTGCTGACTGTCCAATATGTAAAGTGTAATTGGCCCCTGATAGAGAGAAGTTTTGGTACGTTTGGTACGCAGTAGACCCGTCTGACGCCTCCACGTCTATTCGTAGCTCACTAGTGCCTTGTGATGTCATGTCCTGTATATACCGTAGACCTGCACGTGAAGCAAACATATATATATATGTTGAATCTAGATTTTTTTTAATTTTTTTTTTGTAAATATGCGCTTGTTACATATGTTATACGATCCCATCCGCGTTTTGTCTCTAATATTTACATATATGCGTATTGTCTTTAATATTTACATATATGCGTATTTTCTCTTATGATATCACGTCAGCGTATTGTCTCTAATAATACAACATCCGCGTATTGTCCCTAATGATACCATATATTCGTGTTGTCTCTAATAATACCACAACCACGTATTGTCCCTAATAATACCATGTATGCGTGTTGTCCCTAATAATACCATACGCGTGTTGTCTCTAATGATACCACATCCGAGTATTGTCCCTAATGTTACCATATATGCGTGTTGTCTCTAACAATACCACATCCGGGTATTGTCCTTAATAATACCATATCCCCGTATTGTTCCTAATAATACCATATCCGCTTTTTACTCTAATAAAACCATATATGCGTGTTGTCTCTAATATTCCCATACATGTGTATTGTCTCTAATAATATCATATCCGCATTTCGTCTCCAATATTATAGGTTATTGCATTTGTATGGCTAAATATTACTTGGAACGAGTTGTTTTGGCAAAGGACGACGAGCTTGCGAGTCGTCCTGCGCCAAAACAACGAGTTCCAAGTAATATTTAGCCATACAAATTTAATAACCTTTTTATTGTATACTTTCATATTGTTTTTGATCAATGTTAATAGTATGACTATTACTTTTCATTGTATTTGTGTTATTTTTTATAGCTTTTGATGGAATTCCTATCTTGCCATTCATTTTCATTTTGTGTGGATGATTATTTTGCGCGAAAACGACGTCGACGTCGGATGACGTCATTAAAAACATCAAGCGTTTTTCTGAAGTTTGTTTACCATTCGATAACGTTAAAAAAAGTGGGTGAGTGACAATTTCAATTATTTCATCAATTTTTGCCATAAAAAATGAAAAAAAAAACTCGTATTTTTTTGTTGACACTATAGGAAGGATTCCGTAATTTGTATTTGAAAGTAGTTCCTTATTTCTATTTCGCTGCTCTTAGCAAGCTCGAGCAAAAGTTCCCGTGCAATATCAATGCGTGCAATATCGTAGAATATTGCACGCTTATCTCAATGCAAACTAAACGGGACAATATGAAAGTATACAATAAAACCATATATGTGTTTTGTCTCTAATAATACCATATTCGCATTTTGTCTCCAATAAAATAATTTATGCGTGTTGTCACTAATAATAAATTATATTCGTGTTGTCACTAATGGTATTCTCCCTAACATTTTGTACTTTGGGTTCAAATATCACACTTTATGCAAATAAATGCAATGCTTGTGTAACTTACGAATATATTGATATAATGTGATACAGTTATATATATCTATAGAATAAGGTGTGTCGTGTGCAAAAAGCAGTTTTGTACCTCAAAGGTCAATGCACACTTTTGGTTCCGAATGCTATTTTATATGCATATAGGTATTGCATTTGTTTCCGTTACGTTACACTATGTGTAATTTAGGAAAACTAGTACCTTTTGTATTTTAATAATGTATCCGATAAGTAGGCATATGTTAGATTACTCCTTACTGAAGCTATATTAGAACTGACTATCCACTCCCTATATAAGAACTAACTCTCCACTCCCTATATTAGAACTGACTCTCCGCTCCATATATTAGAACCGACTCTCCACTCCCTATATTAGAACTACTGACTCTCCACTCCCTATATTAGAACTGACTCTCCGCTCCCTATATTAGAACCGACTCTCCACTCCCTATATTAGAACTGACTCTCCGCTCCCTATAGTATAACTGACTCTCCGCTCCCTATATTAGAACTGACTCTCCACCATTATATTAGAACAAACTCTCCGCTCCCTATATTAGAACTGATTCTCCGCTCCTTATATTAGAACTGACTCTCTGCTCCCTATATTAGAACTAACTCTCCGCTCCTTATATTAGAACTTACTCTCCGCTCCTTATATTAGAACTGACTCTCCGCTACCTATATTAGAACTGACTATCAGCTCCCTATATTAGAACTGACTCTCCGCTTCCTATATTAGAACTGACTCTCCGCTCCTTATATTAAAACTGACTTTCCGCTCCCTATATTAGAACTGACTCTCCGCTCCCTATATTAGAACTGACTCTCCGCTCCTTATATTAAAACTGACTTTCCGCTCCCTATATTAGAACTGACTCTCCGCTCCATATATTAGAACTGACTCTCCGCTCCTTATATTAGAACTGACTCTCCGCTCCCTATATTAGAACTGACTATCCGCTCCCTGTATCAGAACTGATTATCCGCTCCTTATATTAGAACTAACTCTCCGCTCCCTATATGAACTGACTATCCACTCCCTATATTAGAACTAACTCTCCGCTCCCTATATTAGAACTTACTCTCCGCTCCCTATATTAGAACTGACTCTCCGCTCCCTATTTTAGAACTGACTCTCCGCTCCTTAAATTATAACTGACTCTCCGCTCCCTATATTAGAACTGACTCTCCGCTCCCTGTATTAGAACTGACATTCCGCTCCCTATATTAGAACTAACTCTCCGCTCCCTATATTAGAACTGACTTTCCGCTCCCTATATTAGAACTAACTTTCCGCTCCCTATATTAGAACTAACTCTCCGCAACCTATATTAGATCTGACTCTCCGCTCCCTATATTAGAACTGACTCTCCGCTCCCAATATTAGAACTAACTCTCCGCTCCGTTCCCTATATTAGAACTAACTCTACGCTCCCTATATTGGAACTACCTCTCAGCTCACTATATAAGAACTGACTCTCCGCTCCCTATATTAGAACTGACTTTCCACTCCCTGTATTAGAACTAACTCTCCGCTCCCTATATTAAAATTGACTCTCCGCTCCCTATATTAGAACTGACTTTCCGACTCTCCGCTCCCTATATTAGAACTGACTTTCCACTCCCTATATTAGAACTGACTTTCCGCTTCCTATATAAGAACTAACTCTCCGCTCCCTATATTAGAACTAACTCTCCGATTAGAACTAACTCTCCGCTCCCTATATTAGAACTAACTCTCCGCTCCCTATATTAGAACTAACTCTCCCCTCCCTATATTAGAACTGACTCTCCGCTCCCAATATTAGAACTAACTATCCGCTCCGCTCCCTATATTAGAACTAACTCTCCGTTCCCCATATTAGAACTATCTCTCCGCTCCCTATATTATAACTGACTCTCCGCTCCCTATATTAGAACTAACTCTCCGCTCCCTATATTAGAACTTACTCTCCGCTCCCTATATTAGAACTGACTTTCCTCTCCCTATATTAGAACTAACTCTCCGCTCCCTATATTAGAACTAACTCTCCGCTCCATATATTAGAACTGACTCGCCGCTCCCTATATTAGACTGACTTTCCGCCTCTCCGCTCCCTATATTAGAACTGACTCTCCGCTCCCTATATTAGAACTGACTTTTAGCTCCCTATATTAGAACTAACTCTCTGCTCCCTATATTAGAACTAACTGTCCGTTCCCTATATTAGAACTAACTCTCCGCTCCCTATATTAGAACTAACTCTCTGCTCCCTATATTAGAACTAACTCTCCGCTCCCTATATTAGAACTGACTCTCCGCTCCCTATATTAGAACTAACTCTCCGCTACCTATATTAGAACTAACTATCCGCTCCGCTCCCTATATTAGAACTAACTCTCCGTTCCCCATATTAGAACTAACTCTCCGCTCCCTATATTATAACTGACTCTCCGCTCCCTATATTAGAACTAACTCTCCGCTCCCTATATTAGAACTTACTCTCCGCTCCCTATATTAGAACTGACTTTCCGCTCCCTATATTAGAACTAACTCTCCGTTCCCTATATTAGAACTAACTCTCCGCTCCATATATTAGAACTGACTCTCCGCTCCCTAAGCCTTCCAGTATAACATATGCATGATAAGTATGGATACAAGTTTGTGTTCGATTTGAAGGTGAATAGTACGCGTCTTAACGGGTACTTGTGCTTTGCTGTGGAAATTAATGTATTTGTTTTTGTTTAAATGAAGATTGGAGTTCACACTGTTAAATATAATGTATACCAGACTGTTAACACGTGTAAGAAAAGTTGAAATTGGATTGTTGATAGCAAATGCATAGTACACGTTTGATGGAATCATAGAAATACAAGCGCAAGCAATGTATGACTGTATTAAGCGTGTAATACCATATATTGTCTATGTAAACGTTATTTGAATCAACACCATTATATAGCAACACCAATCAGCCTGTTCAGCGTATATGTTTACCACATAAATTAAACTAATTGTCTCCCTATTACAACGGTAATATGGGAAAAGGAACAGCCATAAATACAATCACAATTGTTACTTAATGCTTTTATATAATACGCGAAATGATTAAACTTCACACATATTAGTGATATATATCATAGTAACTATACTCAGTACATTTGAAAACGCAAAACTTGGCAAACATTTAATTTCTAGAGATGAAATTGAAGTTCTCGTGCAAAGTGTGTTTTAACTGAAAGAAGTAGAGCAAATATTATGCAACAGTTTACCGCCAAATGTTAACCTTTAATTAGGACAAAGAGAGTTCTGTACTAACATAAAATACAATTCTGGGTTGAACACAAAAAAACAGCGGACTAAATATAATCGAAAATCAAAAAGTTGCGTTAAATGTAATGAGTGTATACGACGTCCAATTGATTCCGTTAACGCGTTGTTATTATATGCATCATCACGTAACTTAGGACAACATTTCTGTAAAGTAGCAGCGACTGTCAGCCAAAAGAAGCTATTCACATATCATATTCTTGAAACATTGGCTGATGGCAAATTAAAATTGATTATAGTTTGACTGTTCTGGACACTTTTCTGTATTCTAGAAATGTTACGTAAAGAGATAAAATAATGAATACCAATTGAACAGACAGAAAACGACAGACAAACAGACATACGATTGTAAACCTGTTACCTAACCAAAGTTCACCACGCAAGTCACCAAATCCGTTTTCGTATTCTTTGAAAGTCCGATAAAAGTCCACACTGCCATTAAATCTGCGTTGGAAAACCTGAAACACGTCGAAATATAAGAATGAGTATGTTACATTGAACATAGTGCAAAACTTGAACATAAATGTAAACATTAAATCATGTACATACTTAAGATAAATAAAAAGACAACTTGAAGGCTTTGACGAAAGAATTTAATAAATAAAACAAAAGGATTGCTTTTCCCCCATATAATGTTATATTTGTATTATTTTCTGTTATGAAATTCCCTATGCGATGTTTACAGCATTATTTCGGTTACACACAAGCACGCGCTTTAATTATTATTATTATTTTGTTTTGTTTTGTCCGAAATGTCGTGGCAAAATCGTTTTGTAAAACGTAACATAATTTATCTTTTACTTTTATTGACATAATCTTAATTCTGATTCAAATCAAAATAATACACCGGTATTTTGCATACAACTTATTTCAACATTATTTAACAACGACATGAAAGAAAACAAGTAGACGATAACCGTTTGGGATATAATGTTACTAATGTGGTTTTAAGCATTTTTGATAGATATTTAGACTAGAAATATTGTTTTTGTAAAATAATATGAGATTTGAATATTTTTCATTTTTATCATTAGTTTAATTTTTCTGAAATACCATCTTTGCGTGTGGAGAAATTTGTCACTTTTTAACATCATTTTATCCCTTTTATATAAGTCAACGCTGACTTGTATTCAAATATGTCTATACATTTTTTTGTTTTTAATGACAAATGCATTTGTTTATTATAATTGAACTATTGTGGAAAAAATTGTCAGTTTTTAACATCATTTTACCCCTTTTATTAAAGTCAACACTGAGTTGTATTCAAAGATGTCTATACTTTTTTTTTGTTTTTAATGACAAATGAATTTGTTTATTATAATTGAACTATTGTCAGGCTAATATTTTGAACTTTAAAAAATGACAAAAATCTATAATCTTTACCAAATGGCTTAAGAAAATGTGTGTGGAGAATATTGTCACATTTCCATTTTGACGTTCGTTTTCGTGTTTGACGTCTTGGAGATTTCATGTTGAGTCTTTCACCAGATACCCAGGCAGATGTTATTGAAGCCTTTAATGACACCTCTCGGTATCTGGATGGCATATTGAACATTGACAACCCTTTCTTTTCTACTATGGTTAATAATATATACCCTAAAGAACTTCAACTTAACAAAGCTAATAGTTCAGATAATAACGCTTCTTTTCTAGATTTACATCTCTCCATTGAAAATGGTGAAATAATTAGCAAAATATATGACAAGAGAGATGATTTTAATTTTGATATTGTTAATTATCCCCATTTAGATGGGGATGTTCCCCGAGCAACTTCTTATGGGGTCTATGTGTCTCAACTTATTTGTTTTTCTAGAGCTTGTTCTCGAGTTGAGGACTTTAATATTTGTAATCTTTGTATAACTAAAAAGCTACTCCATCAGGGCTACCGTTACCATAAACTTTTTGAAAATTTTGCAACATTTTATTATCTTAACCCCGATCTTCTTTCTAAATATAAAAGTAATTTAAGAACTCTTCTGCGACAAGAACTATCACATCCTGACTTGCAAAAATTGCAAGATCCTTGGTCATGATCACTTTCATACTATCTTTGTTAAACTTGTTAACAGGTTTATCAAAAGAGGTTATGACCTTATCATTTTTCAACGCACTGCATGCTTGGTGGTGGACCAATTTACAGTTCGCCACTATGATTTACGCTTTAATTGTGAGATGACCGGACACGTTATGGACCCTATGATGACGTCTACCTAAAGCCCAAAATGACGGTAACGTTTGATGTTTGTCTGCAATATTTTCTTGTCGTGCCCTCTATGGTTTGTTCTCTTGTTGCTCTGGCTTTTGCCAAGTCACTGAGTACCTTCTTTGTGGCTTTATAGGCTATTGTTTTTTTGTATTTATATATACATATACATTTATATATCTTTGTGTTTTACTTATATTGCCTATTAATGCTGCCTTATTGGTTAGAGAATAGTTCATGGCGGGGATTTCTTTATTTACACTGTCCCGTTTAATTCGGATGACAGTAGGGTAAGTGTGAGGGTTGGTGCACCCTAGAACCTGGTTTTTGCCATGGCGGTAGCCCTATGGTCAACCCTTTTGTGTTTGTGATGTCTTATTTGGACTTTTATTCATCTTTAAAGTTGTTCTTTGTTTCTGTGTGTGTTTATTGTTGACTGTCGTCCTTGAATGCTACTTTTCCTGTTCGATTTTTATATCTATATTAAATATAAACGTTTAAACAAAACGGCATTTTGACGTTACGTCGCGTACGCCAATAACGTGCGCATTGTCTATACATTTGTTGTTACAAAAGTTTCCTTAAACAACTTATACTGAATTATCCAACCCACTAAATCTCATTTGAGTTGTTTGCATTTCTAAGGTAAAACTATGTTATATGTAGGCAGTTCATGGAGCAGTCTGGATTTGTTTGTGTAAAACATTGACTTGGCTGCATGATACTCGTCGGCATTTTCGGCAAATATA
This sequence comes from Cyrtodaria siliqua, assembly GCA_037043455.1. Taxonomy (NCBI): domain Eukaryota; kingdom Metazoa; phylum Mollusca; class Bivalvia; order Adapedonta; family Hiatellidae; genus Cyrtodaria; species Cyrtodaria siliqua. The sequence continues at coordinate 86,313 of JAWPHD010002228.1, forward strand.
AATACCCAAGTATTTGGCATTAAAAGTTTAATATTCATGTAATTAAACTACTGTATCTGCGTACAAACTAGTATTATGAAAAACATATAAATAGTCTGTCTGACAGTAGTACGAATACAAATCATGTAAATGTAAATATGATCACGTAATGTGCTTAAGCAAACCATTTACAGCGCTCTCAGCAAGGACCCTTATAGTTTAAACTAGTACGGTTTGCGTGTATTATTAAGATGCACGGTAAATTATTTATACGACAATCTTAATTGTTTACTACCAATTTCAAGCTTATAAACCGTATATAAGAGAGATAAACCTATACCAGGGCATCATTGTTATTTTTCTGTTCAGTACTCTTGGTGGAACCCATTTGTTTTGGGGTAAGTAGTTCAAAGGTCGAGGTCACCATTACCGCATATGGACATACGCATTCCGCGCAATAACAATAAAACAAAACACCCACCACATATTATTATATAATAAAGTATTCATCCAGTGATCCATACCATCTCACACCTTCCAAGGTATTTCAAAGGAGCATTGTATGTTCAATAGTATATACTTAGACCTTCTGCACCAGAAGTATTAATGTGGTCATGTCATTTTACCCATTTAGCCTTTTTACCTGTGATTCATTCTGCCAATACTGACCGGATTGTTTTGGGAGGGCAAATCTACCCTCTTCAGTACATTAGGGCTAACCAACAAGCACATGAAAACCGCAGTTGGAGTGTTACGGTGTCCAAAACTAAATCAGACAGAATAACAAGTTTCAACAAAATATGAGCTCCATTATAAAACGCAAAATTCAAACATGCAGATATACAAAAACAGACGGACAGACGAACGTACTAATGGACGGACAGACGGACGGACGAACGGACGGATGTACTATTAAGCATGCATACGAACGTTTGCATGGCTGCTAGAATGGAATACTTACAGAGGAACATGAAGAAGAAACATGCGCTTAATACATGACAAATATATAAGGGGTTACTTTTTGGGCAGCAAGTGTCAATATGTGTTACCTCATCGGGTAATGTTTTAAATCGGGTTAACTTATGGGTAGACAGGCTACGGTTTGTGTAGGTCGGGGTTACCTTTTGGGCCGGGTTACTATTTGGGTTCCTATATGGACTGAAACGCTTGTCTAAGTGCTTGTAAATGTGAATTGTAACATCAATGACTCGATGCCATTCTGTAAAGTGCAGAGATATGTTTAAAATAATAGTGAATATAAGTCTAATAAAAAGTCACATTTTATTAATTGTGTAAGCAAAGATGTATGATTTTAATTTTGATATTGTTAGTTATAAGCACTTAGATGGAGATGTTACCCGAGCTACTTATTATGGGGTCTATGTTTCTCAACTGTTTCTTTTCATACACGAATGCGAACAAAGAGGGCCGTTAAATCGAATATTTCGTAAAAACAATACATGGATAATTATAGTATAGTAATCAGATTTATATCAGCGCTAGAAACAAAAGTTAAATTCACACATAGCTGTCATATCGACACACACTTTCAGAAAACAGGCACATTGCTAAAATAAGGGAAACGTGTTAATAAATAAAACGTGTCTGTTTTCGTGTAAAGAAAATTGTAATCAGTCAAAGACGTGTCTATATCTATTGTTATATAATACTGTGCTGATCATTAGCCACACATACACATGTAATTGATCGTAAACACTGATACATAAAGCACGTATGATAAAACACAGGATGTTTCTCATGACCTGGTGCACACTGTTTTAAAATAGTTATCATGGTTATCAATACTATTATTTATGTTTGAGTATAACTTATGTAGAAGAATACTGAGAATGTATGGCGTTAACTTCACTTTTAACAAACTGCCAATTATATCACAACGGTGTCGACTTGTAACAGTGAACTCAATGCTCAACTTCATATTGCTGCAACACTGTAATACCACGTCGTATGCATATAACAGGATACGCCTTCCAACCACATTATACTGACACAAGGTCCAGCAGTCCTTTAACTAACCTGTATATGCTAAACGTACTAGAATCATTTTTACAAAGTATCTGGTATGGCCGGGCCGGGGATTGAACCCAGGTCATCCGTATGCGAGACGGGTGCTGTATCATAAGGTCCCGCCGTGTTTTTACTAAATGAATATATGTTAATGGTTCTTTAACGTGCTAGGATGATAGACACCGATATACGGGACCGTTCGGTTTACGACCCCATTCGATTAGAGAGGCTAGAAGAAAATGTTATGTTCAAGAACACACCGATGGAACTCCGTGCTGCCGTTGTGGCGTAAACGAATACATGCACAGATGTGTTGTACAAGTCAGGAGACATATTATGGTTCCATTTGCAATAGTAGATGTTGATCCTGTCATATATGTATATTGTGTCACCAGGTATAACAACGCAATTAAACAAGATGTCCAAGAGGGCCTGCATCACTCTATTTGTTTAGGGCTGTATTGTGTCTATAGGATATTTTAATGAATTTTAGCTGTTTGAATCAACAAAACTCTAAACAAATGTAGGTGGTTGGTGAGATGGGCTGTCAGATATGACTGTTTTTTAAACTTTACCGAGGGTTTATTGAAATTAACATTTTATACAAAAATCAGGTGAACGGGAAACTTAAGACCAAAAGTGTTAATAATGCAAGATATAGCAATTGTCATTTAACCGATAGCTACAATTCTGCTCTTTCTCCTCTTTAACTTGCTCATTCTGTCATTAACATAGACAGTTTGATGACGATAGCTATATATCAGATGGAATAAAAAGCAACGTATATAACAATTTCAAGGGCCACAACTTCGCAGTTTCTATTCTCCGCAATAAACGTGTCTAAAAGGACACAGGCAATTTCGATTTGTTAAAAACTCACGGCATCCCGTTAGATAGTTAACATAACTTGCATATTTGCATTGTTTATTGATAGGACGTTAGTCCCATAGAGTGTTAGTCTTCACTTTCAGATGACCCTCTTTTAATAATATTAAGTATTGGACTAGTCGAAAGCAAATTTTATTTACATATTACTTACTATTGGTAATAGTGCACCGATAATATATTTAACATTTTGGTAGAATAACGAATAAATGTGTCCACGCTTTCGTCTATGACAACTTAATAAAATAAAATATGAGTTTCCAAAAATGACGGTGCGAGTAAAGGCATGGATGGAAGTCAGATAAGGCTGTCTTAATATTTTGAACAAGTGTGTTACAGAGTAGATGAAAATAAAATAGTTACAGATTAAACAAAGCAAAATATAGCATTTTATAAAAACTCAATGGCAGTAACTTAGTAATCCGATATAGCAGGTTTTCAACATATTTAGCATTTATTAATCCCAACAATATGGAGTATGGTAACTATTGGATGGAAATATAAGTTGCTAGAGTTCGTGCTTTAAAGAAGCAAGATATGGCGTTTTAATATAATTAAAGTGTCATTACGCTGGTGTTAATTATCGAATATAGCAGATGTCCTTTATCTCATTGATAGAAAAAATATATTCCAGTTATTTTTAAGATCAAATGAAAGCTGAACGGCTATATCGCCTTAACGGAGCAAAACAAATAGCAAAATAAACTAAAAGAACAGTGCCATGACTCTAGAGTAGCTGATACGATCTAACTAATTTTCAAACTTGTCCGAGCATTCAGTGCTATCAACAATCTATATGATTGGATGAATAATGAAGGTTGTATGATCTAAACGGACGGACGACGGACAGATGCACGAAGTGCATCCCGCAATCCCATAAGCACAGCTGACCTCGAATTCAAACAATCTCAGTGTCCTGCTAAATGTAAAAACGTCGCTAAATGTAAAAATGTAAAAATGTCGCAAATGTACAAACTTTGTATATATCATACGTGTAATGTCACTCTCCTGTGTGAATACGCATATGAACGTTAGATTGCCAGACTGTGTAAAGCATTTATCACATATATCACATGTGTATGTATCACCTTTCTTTATGGTTTGCCAGAATAATTTTGCATCTTTGATATATTCTATTAGTTTAGCTCGTAGTTTACTTTTTTCACACTTCAATTGATTGCACTCCTCATCCCACCATTCCGGTTTGGAATTGATATCTCTACGTTTATAGTGTTTAACCTTCATAGCGTCCGCTGATTTTACATATACATGTATGTGTGTAAAAGCATTAATAGCTGCATCTATGTTTCGAGTTGCAACTGTCAAGTTTGTGGTACAACATTTATTCTGTAAAGTAGATTAAAACAGTCATTTCAGGATTCACCAAATTTGAAGTTTGTAGTAAAACATTGTATTCAGTCACGTAGTTTAAGCAGTCAGTTTAGGCTTCTTACAGGAGAGAAGCCATTCAAATGTGAAGTTTGTAGTAAAACATTTATTCAGTCAAGTAGTTTAAACAGTCATATGAAGATTCATACAGGAGAGAAGCTATTCAAATGTGAACATTTATTCAGTCAAGTAGTTTAAATAGTCATATGGGGATTCAAACAACAGAAAACCCATTTAACCAAACAATAACTGTCCTATTGAGACGCAACTACATCAATAACGAAACCACGAATCTTTTCTGACCTAATAGTGTGTATCCTGTGTAAATCATCGTGTACATACAATATATTCGTTGCATCGTATACCGTGTTAACCATGTTCAAGTATTTACATGCATCTTCAAATACATACCATTACTGTTACACACACATTTTTACATAGTCGCTTTTTCCTTTTACAGTTAGCAATAAAACAACAAACATGTTTTTACATTTAGCTCCTTTTTTATTACATTTAGCGACGCTCACGTATTTACATTTAAAGACGTTTGTATTTACATTTAGCCATCTTTATTACGTCTGGCGACAAACGTTTTTACATTTAGCTACGTTTTTACCTTATGCGGTGTTTTTACATGTAGCGTTGCTACAAGGCGTTTTCGTTAAATTGCTTATAACTGATTCTACATAAACAGATCGAAACAAGTAATATGTTTTATATAAGATATGCAATAGGAAATGCAGTTTTATGCTCGAACTAAATGTTACATTAAAACTAAACATGTATATAATAGTTGTATCGTAGCTTTAAACGTTTTCCATTAAAATTACAAAAGAATGGGTGGAGCTTAAGGCGGTCATGTAACTAAAATTGTGCGGTATGGTAATTCTACTCGATCCGGTAGACATTTTCTAAACAAGACGGAGATCATCATGATCAGACGGAAGCCCGTGGGTACTACTCCTGTTTGATTACTATATATTTGCCCTCGTGTGTGATAAATCAAATACCTCGGAAACTCATTGCAATATACATAAATATTAAATGGCCCTCTATATCTTAAAAGTACAGATAACAGATTTACCATAAAACAACATATTTCTGTGTAAAGACAAGGTTTAAAATTGGTTTCCACTTCGTTCTTTTGCTTGTGTGTGTGTTTACTTTAATTTTTGATGTTTGTCGTTTACAACATAATATTTTACAAACGTTCGTCTTTAGTTTATGAACTTTGTTACATTAACCGTCAAAACTTAAAATTCGTGTTACTTATTATAAAAAAAAATACTTTTACGAACGAGTTTATTGTTAACTGTGTCAGAATGTGTGTATAATGTTATACAACATCGAAATGCCTAATACAATGTTGAAGAACACATACCACAACAAAACGTATTACTCCTCTTTACATTGCTCTGGACTGTTACGTTGTTGAAACATCAAGTACACTCAAGTGATATGAAAACGCAACACGGGAATTTCCGCTATATATTGTATATACTGCACACTTAATTGCACATAATATTCCAAAGAAATCCCAAGATGTTTTTTAAAAAGAAAGTTGCAGTTAACTAGAGAAAGGACACAACTGTGATGTTGTAGACGTTTTAATCACACTACACTTTGTAACAAGAACTTCATAAATGTTGAAGTAGCTCTTTGAAAAATTGAGCTAGTTCAGTACTGTATTTAACGTAAATAGTTTGCAAAATGTTGCATCCTAAGTTTGTTCATATGATTGAGCCAAACGCGTACTCTGTGAATAATGAAACATTGAAGGAAAACTATTTGCTGTATTATTTGTTGTTTTAGTATTTTTTCCAAAAGGAAAGGTCTTACGTATCCATGTACCATTCGATTAAAAGCAGCATATTGTACATACAATATATAGCGGAAATTCCCGTGTTGCGTTTTCATATCACTTGAGTGTATGTTGCAATTAAAGACTGAATTGTGAAATATCACAGCCTGACTGGACTACCATCACAACCTGCTGCTAAAGTTTTATATTAAACGTAAAATGTTTAGCTCGTAAAAGAAAACGTAATTGGAACACATGCAAAGGCTATGAACTAGATGGTTAGACCTGAGGCTAAACAAACATGAGATATTGATTATATATAATTAAGAAATCTCATTAAATAACTTTGATAATTAATAGTATACATACTGTCCACCCTCCTGAGTCCGTTTCCATGTCGCAATACACCTGTATAGCATGCACCTGAGAAACAGGCCGTATCATGTATACACCACTGGTGGAACCGATGTGCCATTGTTGAACGTCTTTACAATCAGACGGATTAGACGGATCTACAATTAAGAGTTTCTGTTTTATATCAAGCTAAGAATTACGAAGTATGCAACAAAACAATCATAAAAGGGTCGCCAACCGTGGTACCGCCTTGTAAGTATCAGTGGCAAAGAGCCGCTGGATATTTAAACCAGGTCCTATGGTTCATCAAACCTCATGTTTACCCTGTTTTCATCCCAATAAAATTATCTTTCAAACTCACGTCTGATTGATTCCGCTAACTCTCCATTCATCAGTTCATCCGTAATCAGTGACAGCGTAATGTATTAACCGTTGTATTTCAAGATGAATTAAATGGAACATCGTTAATAAGAAAATTACCGGCAGGTTATAGGTTTACCACCACTAATTACATGTAAGCCTTCGTGGTGTAGTCGAATGTAGTTCCTATAATAAAAAGTAATCCCTCCTTTTTTGAAGAAAACTGGCATTATAAGTAGGAGAAAACTGCCCATTCCTATTCGATTTTGTGGTTGTATGTATAAGAAGCGTATTAATAAGTTTTACTGGATCACTGATGAACATTTTCGAAATTTCGACTCTATGCTTACATTATGTGAGCAATGAAAACAGTCAGTCAATGAAAACAGCTGTACCCTTGACCTGTTTAGTAAACAAACAAGAACTTTCTTACATGTCGTGTGACCCCACCTTTTCTGGTGATTTTTCAAGTGGAAAATTAGTTTTCTATATGAACATTACACTGCTGCATTATCCATACTTGAGTTGAATCTGCAGCAAATCATTAATATGTGACACTTTAACATTGGTGTCTATGGGGGAAATAATTAGTGGTATAATACCTATAGATTGATTAGGTATAGGTGAAAGAAATCCGGAGAAATCCGAAAATTCGAAAGTACATGGTTTGTTTTAGATAGATGCGTGATAATATAGATACATGATAATGCATAAAACACGCAGATTTCTCTTTAAATTGCAACGTCTACCATAAACCAGTAAAGGATATCTGTGTAAACTATAAAGTTAACAATGACATTAGGACAACTGATCATTATATGTAGCCTCTGAGCAATGTTTCTTTTATCGTATCATTTCTAAATCTTAGATGTTCACTCAAGTGCTTATAGTGATAGTTATTATTTTAGGTTAATTTCCTGTCTTGCTTGTATTGATCAATATATTACAGAAGACACTTACCTAGACAAACAGCTAACTTGCACAGCATGACTTCTTCACTGTTACCCACACAGCCTCTACCGAGAAGGGATGGACTAGGATTGTCACATGACCGGGTCCGTTTCTGTAGTCCAGTATCACAGGTGGTGCTGCATTCTCCCCAGTCGGACCATGCTGACCATCCACCATCTAGTACACAAAGCCATATAAACGAAATGCAAAACGAATTACAAAATTGACTAATAGTATATTTATATACTTTTTACCCGTAAGGGTACATTATAGTCGGGACTATTATAGATACGTATATAGCGAAGACGACTTTTAGTACATGGTTTGTTTTAGATAGATGCGTAATAATATAGATACATGATAATGTATAAAACACGCAGATTGCTCTTTAAATTGCAACGTCTACGATAAACCAGTAAAGGATATCTGTGTAAACTTTAAAGTTAACAATGACATTAGGACAACTGATCATTATATGTAGCCTCTGAGCAATGTTTCTTTTATCGTATCATTTCTAAATCTTAGATGTTCAATCAAGTGCTTATAGTGATAGCAATTATTTTAGGTTAATTCCTGTCTTACTTGTGTTGATCAATATATTACAGAAGACACTTACCTAGACAAACAGCTAACTTGCACAGCATGACTTCTTCACTGTTACCCACACAGCCTCTGCCGAGAAGGGATGGACTAGGATTGTCACATGACCGGGTCCGTTTCTGTAGTCCAGTATCACAGGTGGTGCTGCATTCTCCCCAGTCGGACCATGCTGACCATCCACCATCTAGTACACAAAGCCATATAACCGAAATGCAAAACGAATTACAAAATTGACTAATAGTATATTTATATACTTTTTACCCGTTAGGGTACATTGTAGTCGGAACTATTATAGATACGTATTTAGCGAAGACGACTTTTAAAAATGCATCTCCCTTTGTCAGGCTGACATTTGTAAATGTTCCTCAATAACATCAAAGATGGAAGACCACATCTACTTCCATTGTTTTACCTTTTAGTAATAACAATAATTAATAATCGTTATATGCTCCAAATATTTTGAACCACAATTTTGATATTTTTGTTAAGCGAGAAATATTCCACGCTTTATGAACATACACTAAAACACTACATTTTTATTTTAATGGAAAGGACAAATGGACATCTTGTATTAATGTTCATAAGCTTAATAACTAGTAGCCAGATCATTTTTGTGGACGAGATTGATACCTGTGCACTAGGAAGTAAGACAATACGTTGAGATTACACTTGAATTAATATATGAACATTTCCTTCACCCTTGCATTAAGCAACACAACCGATATCAGACTCTATAATTCTCTTTCTGTGATCATGTACTACTACGTAACGTATGACTGTTTTGGTATATTCCCTAAGAGATATATAATTTACCGGTACAAGCTTTCTCAACACATGCTCGATCGTCTCTACTATCGCCAAAACAATGGTTGCCATCCGGGGAAGGATATGGATTAGAGCAATTGCGGTCGCGTCGTTGTAGCCCGACTCCACATGTGACACTACAGGCGCCCCATGACGACCACAGGCTCCATCGACCGTGCGCTGAAAATAACCATACGTACATATTAGTGTCCACTTGTTTCCAAATCAAGCCGTATATCCACCGAGGTCCAGTGGATGATATTGGTTTTATGGCAGATATTGTTTTGTTTGTTTGTATGGTGTTTTACGTCATTTTCAACACATGTAAGGTTATATATGACGGTTGATTTGTTTGTGATGTAGGCAGACCACCCACTATTCCTCGGTAGAACTAGTACTGTACACCTCCCGCCATCCGTAAGAATCGACACTTCCTCACTTACAAGTCGATCTCCCAGTGGGATTCAAACCCGCAGCGGCAGATATGGAAACAGAAGTGTAATATAATATTGTTATCATCTAGCATAACTGTTACCACAATAACATAATAGTATGTGTAATATAGGATGGTCTCATTGCGTTGGCTGATTTAAACATGATGTGTTTTAATCAACCAACGAGATGAGACTATACTATATTTGTTGTGTAGCATGTCCATTTCATCTGTCCGCCACACTCTAACTTCCGATAAATGGTAGTTAGAGTACACCAGTCATTTTAACAGGACTGGTGTTATTGTCAATTAAATGATTTATAACTGTGCAAATAAAAATGAAATGTCAGCGACCATGCTATAACTCACTTTAATGTTCTACCATAAGCATCACACAGAAACTAGAAATCATAATGCTTAAAGCTACACAATCCCGATAAAATAATACAATTTCAAGTTTTTTTAAACATAAGAACGCCTATAGATGAAGTTCTTTGCTGGATGTGTTGTCTACATTGTTTAGGCTGGTATATTGTCGTAGCGTATATCGAGGCATTTGCATAATAGGCGTAATAAACGCTTCGGTAACTTTGAAAGTGTACCACCCAGCGATTACGGGTATATAAGCCTAAATATAGCAATTTGCTCCACCTGCTATCTTCAACGCGTGAACGTCGCTGAGTGGGCACTGTCAACAATCATGTAGGGTGACCTACTGGGTCGACCCTTGCCAGCATATCCTACAGATCACAGACAGATGGGATTGCGGAGCTGTTTTTACTTGTATATACTAGCCACCGGCGGTATATGTGATGCAGTACTAACGGAATGATTGTTGATTGACCGAGATTGAAGATGTCCCCTTCGTCCCGCCAGCGTGGAACAACGTCAGGAACAACCACAGAAGCAGCTAGTTGAGCGTCGGCAGTCTGCATGTGGAATCCCCCGAATGTTTGGTGTGGTATGTGTGGGCTATGTAAATATGGAATGTGTGGTCGACGACTCAGCAGCTGAACGGAAGTGGGGAAGCCTGGCGTTGTACACGGAGCGAAGGAGTCAACAACCTGCGTGCCTGTAGAAGTATAGACATATACTACGATAGGTGCTATAGCCTCCGGGGATGCAGGTTGCAGTTGGCGGGTGTGGCCCCAAAAACCAGAAACCGACCTCGTAGGATAGGACACACCAGTAGCGGATGTAGGGCAGCACCACCTAGCGGATGTAGGACCAGCACCACTCCAGACAGCACTTCACCGCCGCAGCGACAACAACATAGAGCGAGAGCGACAACCATCAACACATCAACAATAGAATCGACGCAGACACCACATCACACAGATACAACCTACACACAACATCGATGAAAAGTGCAGACATAATGCCGAGTCGACGTGGGATTCTTCACGGGGGCTCATAAGGTAGAGGCACTCTTATCCTTAACAACTAGCAATTTGCTCAGATATCCGATAACTACAGACTGTCCAACTCGATGAGGATATTATATTTCGTGCAATGTAAATATATACATGTTTGTAATGTTGAACGGAAGGGAACAAGTAAAATGCGTAAGGCATAACGTAAATACATCACTATGTAGAGAATTATAAACACTTACCCGCGTATTCCACATATGTTCCATATATTGTATATACTTATTTCCTATAATATCCTTGAAATAATCCAAAATCACACACATATTATACATGTATACATATACAGAGAACGTGTATCGGTAGCCAATGGTATGTAACGTGAAATACATGCTCAAGTGTTGACTCGGGACAGGGAGAAATTATTGTTTACACTCAGACACTTGACGGATATTGTTCAAATTAAGTTATATATATGGAATTTTCTTTTGTTGGAAAAAAAGAGCAATAATATTTCTCGCAAATCGTAGTTTTCAGGATGTGGAGAAGGGGTATATTAAGGTCGCCCATCCGTATATCCTTCAGTTACACTTTTCAATTTCGGAGCTACTTCGAAAAATAATAAGGGTCAATTCGTAAAAAAAATATCGTTCGAGTGTGTTTGTGCGAGTGTGTTTGTGTGTGCATATGTTTGTTAATATTTAAATCTGATGAATCTGAAAGGCATTTGAATACTACTTCTCCATGAAAAAGAAAATTCATAAAAAAAAATGTTTTAAAAAGTGCTAAGGCCCGGGCTAGAACCCCGTTCCCAACGGAAAAAGCACATACTAAGACAGCGCGTTAACCTACTGCACTACGGAGGCCGATTAACAATTAGTTAGGTTTCATTACATAAATATGCTCAATCGCGAAGGACTCTGTGCTAATATCACGGTAGATACACGTAACGGACCCTTGCTGCTCAAACTGCGTTACCTTGATCCTGGGTGCACTTATAACGGACCCTGGCTGGTAAAAACAGAGGGAAAATGGACACTGGCGTCAAAAAGTTCGAAAATAAAGATACATTTTCGTATGTATAAGAAAAAACTTTATGCGACGGAGCTTTTGAATATCATATCCTTCGAAATATATTTTCTTTATATACAAGTACAACAAATGCAGAATAATTCCTAACAAGATGAAACAAATTTACTCTTAACCGGTCGATATAAAGTTGATACTTTAAAAGCCAAACTTCCATATGTTCTCATGTGATCCCAAATTGGTTTAAAGATAACTGTTTAGCCTAAAAATCTGCAAATATGTACATGATGTCTAAATTTCAGAGCACCGGAGCTTGGTTGCTCTGTAAAAAATGCGTGACTGAGATTCTAGCAAAGGACACGATCCGTATCATTGGCACCGGATCCTGGTTAATAGATTGTTTTCTATATACCTTAAAATGAAAGAGAAAATGACGATCTGGACTTTAGCTCCACCAAAACAAACAATAAAAAAACAAGATATGTTGGTTGCATGGTGATTTAAGTCATCTTCAGCACATTTTAGATTATATATGATGGTCGATTTGTTCGTGAGAGAGGCAGACCATCCACTTTTTCATAAGTAGGACAAGTACTGCATGCCTCATGAAATCTGAGAACGAGCTGGATTCGTACCCACGACCGTAGCGGTGAACTTGAAACAGGGCTCACCACTCTCGACCACCGGTACCAAAATCATTCATGCGACAGCATGATGGAAAATAAAAAAAAAACAGCCCAATATTGAATTATTATATCAGTTATGAACGTAGAGGGTGTTATCTTGTTATAGTGATAGAATCTGGTGGTGATTTTGGCTAAATGCGTCTATGTCGTACAAGGTACAAGACTAAACAAATGTACTCCGGACCTACGTTCGTGTATATAATTTTGCGCCTTGATATAATTCTCTCTTCACGACCATTCTTCCGTCGACAGTGCCCTAAAATAAACTATGGGCCCGCAATAGACATAAACCAAACTTACTTTCCCCGCAGCGCGCTGCATGACGATTTTTGTCGCCGTTTTTACACAATGAGCAACACAATACATAAAAAAAATAACAACAAACAAACGAAAAACAAAGGGTGAGAGGATATAAGGATTCAGACTATATCATCAACATGTCAGCGTCAAATAAGATATAAAATAGTGGGAAATACTCCCAAAAACGAACCACAGCGTATCTGGGAAATAAAACAAGTTCATGGAGTTTGCCCCGGGACCACACTAGCAACGCTCTAGCTAAGCCCCTAACAGGTAACAATTGTTTGATCCTAAACGATATTTAAAAACAAAGTACATCAATGAATAAAAAATCAAATATTACAAGTAATACAAATGTAGCAATGTGAATAACTAATGACGTACCCTAAACCAAATTGCTAAGTACCAACCTAAGAATATGTAAATAATATTATCATTGTTTTTTGTATTTTGATTTTGAGGTTGGTTAAACTGCAAAATAATGAGTGTAAATCGTCTACTCTGATTGCATGAACATATTTTAGAACTTTTAATTCAATGTGTTTTCTTAGAAATAAGTTATAACACTTATACAACTGGGTATATAGGGTTTTATTAAGTATTTCGAATTAGTGAAGCTTTCGATGTTCTTATTCTAAAATATGCCCGTTAAAATTATTTTGACATCATGTTTTACTAGCATTACCACTACAAATGCGTTTGCAAAGGAAATTTTCGAAATATTAATGTTAACGCTGAATTACAGTTACTTGGCAATATTCAATTTAATGGGAGGTAATTTGAGATTATCCATATTTCATTTTTTTTATAGACGGAGAATCTGCGATAAATGGGTCAAATGTTTATGTTTTTTTCTATTATTTCATACCAATTTTAAGAATTTTATATCTTTAACTCATGTTATGTGTTTTATCAGCACATTTCATGTTTTCATATAAAGGGAGGGTAACTCTCAAAAGATGTAACAATTTAAACAAAAAATAAATGTTTTACAAACTATGGGTCAATACAAAATACTTATTGTATATCTATTCTAAAATATATTTAAAATAAGAAAATTAGTTCAGATACAAAAGTTGATACTTAGCAATTTTGTTCAGTGTATACTATTTACATGAGTGTTGGCATAATGTAGGCTGACATGTCGTACATAGAGGCAACCGTTGTTGTACGCAGCAAATAAGAAACTTTTTTTTTTTATTTAGATATTTTGTTTAAAATAACTCTTAATGTACATTTATTCACAAATTAATATAATTGCGTAAAGTAATACATTGAACACCTATTATAGAAAAGCTTAGCTTTTCGTTTATAATCTCCGAATACTTACGAAAAATGTCAATTACAAGTTTTAAACAGGCATTTACCAATGGTAAACTTTGAATTCGCAAGTTTTCATTATTTAATACATATAATATGAGAAAGTTGTATTGAGAATGTTGCCACTTTTGTTTGTTAAAGCACTAGCGGATTTCGAGGGGAGCACCCTCATCGGAGTCATCCTATGAATTGAAAAGGTTATCACATAACATTTAACTGAATGTTGTTTAACTGTTGATCAAGACATCATATTGAATATTTATAGCCGATCCCCCCAAAGAAAGGAAGGATACATAAAAATCCGAGAAGCTGCCCTAATCTTACTAACGAATATATTTCAAGGATAGACTCCGAAACACAGAACCGGTGTACATACCAATCCGACGGACGAGACTAAGGGAACATGTTTTACTCAATAATACACAGAAAAAATTGACTTGCGGCGATAAGGCTTCATCCGGGTCAAATCCAACGTGCTATCAACTAGAAAACGCCAGCACCCTTGAAATGTACGAGTTCCTCGCTGATATTTGGAGGGTGAAAACTCGTTAAATGTGAAAATCTTTAAAACATCTCAGTACATTGTTTTTTTCCATAAGTTGACCCGCGCACAACCCCACCCAATTGAAAATGTCGCAGCTTTATCTTCCACCGCTGATATCAGACCGAGATATTTCGAACAGGGGAACATATCTAGTCTTTTTTTGAAGATGTATCTTTTCAACTACCGGCTAGGATCCTGTGTCAGAAGCAAACAGGATCCGATACCATGAGCAACCAGGATCCGTTACTTTGCAATGCACAAACAACTTAACGCTTTTGGCAATCGGTAGATATTATTATGTATTAAATACGTCCAATGGATGTTAAGGCTGCACATACATAATTTCAGACATAGCATATGCCAATAGCAGTCTCCGTTTTTGAAAAAAAACACAATTTTCTTAGAACTAGACGTACTTTCACGCGTCGGTGTGTAAACAGTGCGCGTTCTTTCACATCATTCTAAAACACTGTTTTTATAACCCGTTCTTCTTGAATTCAGACACACAAACCATGAGCAATCAGGATCAAGGTAACGCTGTTTCGAACAGCCAGGATCCGTTACGTTTGTCCACCGTGAATATAAACCATTGCTTTTCAACATATTGCTTTTCCAGGTCCGTAGCTACACTGAGGCACACAGAGGCAGTTGCCTTGGTTGAATTTTGGGAATGTACATACTTTACATAAAAACGACAATATTCTAGTATATAAGAACCCTGGGGGAAATGCAACACATTGAAGGAAATCAAAACAAAATCCAGGGTGGAGAGGGACACGCTACGTCCATGTGTAACACCTTATACAAATATGAACCTTGCTTGATTATTCTACTGCATGCATCGCCGGAACCTTGTTCGACTGCAACTACATTACTCTTCGGTAATTAAATTTAAGACAACAACTGACTAGTTATTGACTAGTTATTGTCGTTCATAAGAAATGCTTCAGAACATTTCTACTAACAAGCAGCAAGCATGCTCGTGTCTATGACAGCTCTGTCTACATTTGTAAGAACGTAAACAAGGCAGAGCGCATTCCCAGCATATCCAATGTAATCGTTATATGGGTAACTAACAAATGCCGAAACATGCGGATGTCAGAAACGTGTATTTGTGCCTCATAAATGAAATAAAAGAGGTTCTTTTTAATGCTACCTGACCTGAAGCGTTACTTCATTTTAGAATATCTCAACCACATCACGGGCGTTACAAACAAAAATTGACCAAAATACGTCTACAAAGTTATTCTGGATAATGCATTTTAGAGTTTAATACATATATTTTATAATGAACTAACAGTTTCTGATAAGAAAATTAGTTTAGTACCCTTCAGAAATTCCAAAGGCTGGAGACGGTCAATCCGAAGTAAAATTTGATTTAAACGTGTAAAACACCTTAACCATAGGGTTCCTCTAAATAACCCTTTATTGCCATATTTACAAACAAATACTATGCCAAGAAAACTGAGTGAACAAATTCAACATGTTAATTACTTTCTTACAAACAACAATTAAACATTGTATTTCATAACCCTTTTTCTATCATTTTGCGGAATTTATTGTGATCGTAATATATTTTGTTAAAACCTGATACATATAGGTTCAATTAAGTATTTATTAAGTATGTGGCGGCCATTTTGAAAAATCTGTCGTGGGTCCATATCCAAATTTTTTAAGTATGGTATTGTTTAGCTATGTGCAACGTTTAGTGCTTTTGTCCATCAATGCACACATTTTTCACCAATCTGCCCCACTAACACGGGAAACAACGTATATCAGAATCGGTAATCCTATTTCTGTGTTTGTGTAATAACTATAGTAATGAATGATTCTCTTTCATATGTACAGCTGCAGTAATGTTTTGGAATATTCACTTAGAAATATATCATTTATCTGTACAAGCTTTTTCAACACAGGGTCGATTGTCGCCGAAACAAGGGTTGTCATCCGGGGAAGGATCGGGATTAGAGCAATGGGACTAGAGCATTAGGCTCCATTGCCCGTGTACTACAATAACCATATAAATATACAATCGCCATAACACTAAACTATGTTTTGTCATTGTTTGTTTTTGGTTGCTTTATGGGGAGTTGGAGGGGCGGAGGATAAGGAAAATAATGGTTCTGGGAGAATATACAAATGAGATTCGTCCGTTAATGAGCCATTATTTTCTGTTACGAAACATCCTCCCACCTCCTTTCCTATCTCATAAAACGTTCTGTTGCACATATCTTATCTTATATCCGTAATAAATACTAATATAACTCATATATCCTTATCAAACCAGAACAGTGTTGATATTTTCTATTATATAATGGTTTCCTTTTTTATACTGATTATTTATCAATATTCCTCAATGGACAACGAAGACTGCTTATAATTCACGGTAACCTTTATGTATGAAAGTAGGGGTCAGTTTATCACACTCACTGTTGGTTTTTATTATGGTTAAGTCGACTACATTAAAATTCATAAAATCCGGCAAATATTCTCCTGTTCCATCAAATAATATAAAGTATCAGGTTACATAAAGCAGCCGTTGTATGGTTGTATCACATGTCGTTAGCCGCTAGTACCAGCGGTTACTTTAAGTATATACTAGCACACTAAATGTCTTATGGAATATCTTATATACGTGTTAAATACAAATATAACTCATATTATTATCAGACCAGAATAATATAGATATTTTATTAAGGAATGGTTGCATTATACTGTTGCAGTAAAATATACTTCATTTGACAAATAACACTGTTTAACATTCACTGATTGGTAGTGGAGTCAATTGTAATGGTTTAGTCGACTTCATTAATTTTCATAAAATCTGGCAAATATTCGCATATTCCATCGAATAATATAAAGGTTCAGGTGACATAACACAGCGGTTGTATGGTTGTATCACATGTCTTTAGGATATTTCCAGCTATTACTTTAAGCATGTACTAACACACTTATGGAGTATCTTATATACATGTTAAACACTAATATAAGTTAGTCACATACCATTATCAAAACAGATTGTTATATGTTTTCCATTAAATAATGGTTTCAGTATACTGTTTAAATGCCAATATGTATTATTTGACAATGAAAACTGCTTAGAATTTAATGTTATGCATGAAATTTGGGTGGCGGTGTCAATTTACCGCACCCACTGTTGGTTTTTGTTATGACTTAACTTCATTAATACTCGTAAAATCCGACAAATATTCCCTTATGCCATCAACTAATACACACGTTCAGGTGACAAACAAAACAGCTGTAGTATGGTTGTATTACATGTGGTTAGGGTATTACCAGCAGTTACTTAACATATTCACTAGCACATTGATGGAATATTGTATATACATGTCAAATAACAATCTCACTGACATATCATTATCACACCGGAATAATGTTGATATTTTCGATTAAAGAATTGTTTCGTTATACTTTTTCGTATCAATATGCTTCGTTTGACAATGAACAATGCTTACAATTCACTGTAATTCATTAAATTGTTGGGTTGTAGGAGGTAAATTTACCCCATCCACAGTTAGGTTTCGTTATGGTTTAGCCGATTATATTGATTTTCGAAAATTCCGGCAAATAGTCGCCTTACCATCAAATAGTACAAGAAAAACAGCGACTGTATGGTTGTATTACATGTGGTTAAGGTATTACCAGCTGTTGCTTTAAGTACACTGAGCACAAATTAAAAGTACTGTTAATGTTGGTATTTCCCATAGGCCAGTTTTGAGTAAGCATAAAAGCTTAAACATAGTTTTAATAAAACAATTTTAACTTCAAAGGAGGTTATCTGATAAATGTGTCGTCAAAAGCTGCTATCTACAAAAGTTGTGTTATGTTTGTTGGTGATTTCTGTTGGAAAGGAACCAACAGAAAATATTATCTCGGACAGATATATTTCATAAAGTTGATGTGTTTAAACCAAACAAATGCATTTTTAAGAAAAATGGACATCACATCCGTGTTTACTACACTTATAAACTGTTCTTTGTTTGGACTATTGATGACGGTCTGTATAATTATTCCTTATATATCATGTTTTGTATTCGAGATAAAAAGGGAAAGAAAAGTGGGTACTTTTTTTTTTTCTCAGTAAATGTACTAGCATACGGAATATCTTAAACCATGATAAAAACTAATGTAACTCATATATTATTCATGAGCATATGTTAGTAAGAATATTTACACTGCGGAATGATTATCGAATGGGTTATTTATTTATTAACAACAATATGCACAACTAGGCTTGGTACTGATCATTCCTGCCAAGTTCCATTGAAATCCAGCCAGGAGTTCAGGAAAACTAATCCGGATAAAGGTTGTGTATAATGGAACATAACTCTGTCAAAAATAATTCAACTGGAACGCGGCGATGACATGAGCAACTAGGCTTTGTTGCCTGCCAAGTTTCATTGAAATCCGGCCAGGGGTTCAGGATAACCAGTATGTACAATGTGAGTGTATTAAAACCTTTAAAGGGTCATAACTCTGCCAACATTTATTCAACAGGAACACGGCAATGACATTCGCAAATAGGCTTGGTATTGATCTTCCCACCAAGGTTTCATTGAAATCCGGCCAATTGTCAGGAGAAATAGTCCGGACAATGTTTGTGTCCTGAAACATTTAAAGGGTCATAACTCTGCCAAAAATCATTCAACTGTAACACGGCGATGAAAAGCACAACTACGTGTTGTACTTATCATTCTTATAACGTTTTGTTGAAATCCGGCTAGGAGCCTAATCTGGACCAAGTTTGTGTATTAAAACCTTTAAAGGGCCATAACTCTGCCAAAATTCATTCATCCGGAACATGGCGTCGATATGCACAACTAGGTACTGATCAGCCTTCCCCAGTGTCGATGAAATCCGGCAAGGGGTTCAGGAGAACTTGTCCGGAAAATATTTGTGCATTAAAAAAATAGTACGAAAGGAGAAATTTGGAAATCGTCGAACACGTTAAATACAAAATATGTTGCTGCCTCGGTTTGATTGTTTATGAACTGTAGTGAAATGTGCTTGCTACCGTTCACGCACTCCCTCTAGCCCCGGGTTGAACAGAACTCAATATTAATCATGCCAATAGTACAGACATTTATGCTGTCCATATGGCGGTGACCATGGAACATTCAATGCGGTATGTTCACACCATTTCATGGCCAGCGGCGTATGGTCCCAGTTTTTAACAAAACGCTTTGCCCTAAACGAGAAAAAAATGGGCGAAATAAACAAAACGGAATTTAGTTGGGATCTGAGGTTATTAAGCCTACGTATCACAGGTAACAGTCAAAAGACTAAATACGCATAACTCCGCCGAAAATATTTCAACCATAACCCAGCGATAATATGATGATATGTGATGTTATCTTCCCTGCACAGTTTCTTTAAAATCGGGCCAGGGGTTCAGGAGAACTGGTCCGGACAATGTTTGTTTTATTAAACCTTTAAAAGGCCATAAGTCTGCCAAAATCATTCAACAGAAACACGATGACGATATGCACAACTAGGCTTGATACTGATCATCCCTGCAAAGTTTCGTTGAAATCCGGCCAAATGAAGGTCCTATCGTCTTAACGAGGCAAAGTCCAGCATTTTTAACTAAATCAAGGGCCATAACTCTGGTGTTACAAATCCAATGTTGCTGGTATTCGAACTTTTCCAAGCTTTCATTCAAAGTGTCACCATTTGAACAAACTTTGTAGAGGAACATAGTATGATAATCAATACATAATATTAAACCTTTAGCTCTTGTAGTTTCAATGAAGATTTAAGTTTTTACCTATATCAGTCTATGTAAAACTGTGACCCCTGGGGAGGGGCCAAATTTGATCACAGTGTCGCCATTTGAACAATCTTGATAGAGGTCAATAATTTGATGGTAAATACAAAATATTAAACCTTTGGCTCTTATTGTTTCAGAGAAGAAGTTTTTTTTGAAATTTTTCCCTGTATAAGTCTATGCAAAACTGTGACTCCTTGGGCGGTGCCAAATTTGACCCCAGAGTCACAATTTGAACAAATTTGGTGGAGGATCCATAAGCTGATATAAATAAAAAATATTAAACCTTTATCTCGTTTAGTTTCAGAGAAGACATTTTTTGAAGTTCTTCTCTATAACTCTATGTAAAACTGATTCAACAAGGGCCCATAGCTCCCAATTAAAGAAAAAGGAACCAAGGTTTTTTTATGAGAAAAAAAGAGCGATTTGAACCCAAGACCCCTTGGGGTTTCCAGTGTTACCAAATATAAAAAAAGGACCATAACTTCGGTTTTACCGGTTCGATCTGGCTGGTTTTCAAACTCGCCGAGCTTCATTTATATCAGCCATCTGGCCAAGTTTCTTGGAAAGATCGAATACAAAATGAAAGCACTAGAATGTTCGCAATGCTGCAAATGACATTTTACAATAATTCAAGGGCCATAACTCCGGTGTTCCTAATCCGATATAGCTGGTTTTTGAACTTGTCCGAGCTTTAATTGATATTAACATTCTGTTGAAGCTTGGTAAAGATCGGATGAAAAATGAAGGCCATATCGTCTTAACGAGGTAAACTACAGTATTTCTCAATAATTCAAGGCCCATAACTCCAGTGTTCCTAGTCCGATCTCCAGTGTTCCTAGTCCGATCTAGTGGTTTTAGAACGTGTCCGAACTGTCATTGATATTAACAATCTGGTAAAGAGTGTTAAAGATCTGATGAAAATGAAGGCTATATCGTCTTAACGAGACAAAATATAGCATTTTTAACTAAATCAAGGGCCATAACTCAGGTGTTACTGGTCCGATTTGGCTGGTGTTCGGACTTTTTGAGCTGTCCTTGATATTAATAATCTTGTAAAGGTTGGTAAAGATCAAATGCAAACGTGGCAAAATATAGCAGTGTTAACTAAATTAAGGGCTATAACTCCCCTGTTCCTTGTCCGATATGGCTGGTTTTTGTACTTGTTCGAGCGCTCATTTATATTAACAACCTGGTAAAGATTGGTAAAGATCAGATGAAAATTGAAGACCCTATCGTCTTAACGAGGCAAAAATTAACGACGGACGACAGACAACGGACGACGGAAAAATCGCCATCCCATAACCTAAAAATGGTTTCTCGAAGTTGCTTCTCTCGAAGTTTCTTCTGTCACTGTTGTATGTAAATATGGTCATTTGAAATCACTTTTTTCGCTCGCCATATAATGTAAATAAAGATTTCTCTAAAGAAAAGTTCGCTGTTTGTGAGTGGGTATAGTAAATGAGTTCATTATACTCCAGTTCCTTATTCGACTTTTCACATGCGTTCTGTGGCTTCTTGTGGCTTTAAAGTTCAGTTTTTTTTGGTCCTGTCATCGTAAAAAACTGGTTTCTTGAAGTTTTTTGGTAGAAAATCATTGCGGTGTGAGTAATGAAAACAGTTATTTTTGTATAGTATTAAGCCAATTATTCAATTGGAGCTTAAATGAGTTCGAAGAAGACACGACGTTTTAAAGTCAATCCTTTTTTGTGGGCAGATTACCTTTAAACAATGTGTTTTCAAATTTGTTTTTCCACTAAACCATCTGGTGTACAAAATGAAGCAAACATCTGCAATAAATACTCCCTTTCTGTATTCGACGTCAAATATGGAACAAGGAACTGGTTCCTCTTCCTTATTTGTTATTTGGAGCTTAATCACTTTTTTATGTAAATATGGTCATTTTAAATCACCTTTTTCGCTCGCCAGATAATGCAAATAAAGATTTCTTGATGTTTCTTGGCAAGCTAACTTCGTTGTTTGTGAGTGGGTATAGTAAATAAGTTCATTATACTCCAGTTGATTATTCGACTTTTCTCATGTATTCTGTGGCTACACGTGCCTTTAAAGTTCAGATGTTTTTGGTCCTGTCATCCTAAAAAATGGTTTCTCGCTGTTTCTTGGTACTGCGGTGTGAGTAATGAAAACCATAGTTTTATCGTATAACGCTACCTCGTTATTTGGAGCTTAAATGAGATCTAAGAAGACATGTCCCATTAAAGTCCATCATTTTTTGGACAGATCACCTTGAAGCAATGTGTTTTCAATGTTTTTTTACCACTAGACCATCTGATGTACGAAATGAAGCAAACATCTGCAATAAATACTCCAGTTCCTTATTCGATTTCAAATACGGCACAAGGAACTGGTTCCTCTTCCTTATTCGGTTATTCGTAGTTTATCCATGTTCAATGTTAAGATGTCATACAAATCACTTTTTAGATCGCCAGATGATCTAAATTAATAATTATTTTCACACTCCTTTTGTAATTCTGAAAATAAAATTTGACATGCAACTTATGTGTTTTATATATCTGGCCACGATATGCCTTAAAGTATATAGCCTTTATTTTTAATAAGGAATAGGGAATTGTTCCTTATTCGTTATTAGAATAAAAAATAAGTAATTAGTTCCTTATTCGAATAACGAATAAGGAACAAGGAACCAAAGTTCACCTCATCAGATTATCAAGGGCGATAACTCCGCTGCATATGGTTTGATCTGGCTAATTTTCAAACTCGTTCGAGCTTTCATTGATATCAACAATCTGGTATAATTTGGTAAACATCGGATGAAAAACGAAGGTACTAGAGTATTGATATAAAAAAGTTAAAATATTTTTCAATAACTCAAGGGCGTTAACTTCGGTGTTTCTTATCCGTTCTTGCTAGTTTTTCAAACTTGACCGAGCTTTGATCAATATCAACAATCTTGCAAAGTTTGGTAAAGGTATGATGCAAATTCGAGGCGTTATAGTGTTGACAAGACAAAATATAGCAATTTTCGTTAATTCAGGGGCAATAACTCCTCTATTATCTTAACGAGGCAAAATCCAGCATTTTTAACTAAATCAAGGGCAATTACTCCGGTGTTAATGGTCTGATCTGGTTGTTTTCTGAACTCGTCCGAGCTTTCATTGATATTAAACATTTATTAAAGCTTGGAAAGATCGGATGAAAAATAAAGGTGCTACAATGTTGACATCAAAAAGTTAACACACTTTAATAATTCAAGGACCATGCCTTCGGTGTTACTGCTCCGATCTGGCTGGTTTTCGAACGTGACCGAGCTTTCATAAATAACAACAATCTGGAGTTTCCCTCTTTGTTTAATTATAAATTCGTTGTCTTACTGTCTTTCTGTATATCTTGGATAGCAGGTGTTTCTGTCTCAGCCACTCAGAGGCGATACCAGAATCTCGGCAAAAGTTAAACCGTTTTAGGAGAACTGTTCTAGAGGGTTGTCTTAAAAACAAGCAAGCGTCGCAGATGATCTAGACTAAACTCGTCGAGTTTTCATTGATATTAATAATCTGGTAAACTTTGGTAAAGATCGAATGCAAAAACGAAGGTGCTAGAGTGTTGCCATCAAAAAGTTAACAAACGACGGAGGACGGACAAAAGACCATGGCTTTTGGCCAGTAAAGCTATCAAAAAATTGTTTTTTTGTTTTTTCGAAAACAAATGTTTCCAAAAAATTGCTATGAAAGTTATATCGATGGATTGGAAATAACTAATAAAACGAGTGGTAGTTATTGAACTCGGTAATGTACTTTTGAAGTTATGATGAGTTAAAAAAATCAGTTTTACCATACTAAGCCGATGACCAAACAGTATGCACACCAACACGCATCAAAGATGCGCATGCGGAAAGCTGCGCATGCGGTATTTTTTTACAATCATCCTGCGATTTACTATCACCCAGTAATATCACCCTCGCGTCAGATATTAAGACATTATACCAGGGGCGTAGCTAGACCTATTTTGATGTGTCCGGGTATGCTTTACCGGATATCTTTTAAAACATACGACGTATCTGGTGCATTTTGTCGTATATTTAGATATAAATGTAAGCTAAATCACACTTTCAACAACCAATTGATACGATATTATTTCATTGTTATATTTTTCAACCGTCCATGTGAAAATTATGTGCAGGTCCGGGCCTAATAGCCTAATGACCTTAAGAACCAGACAGCTATGGACCTGAGGAAACATACAACTCTAGAATTGAGGAACCAGACAACTACTGACATGAAGAAACCGGACAAATATTGACCTAAGGAAAAAACTATTGACCTGAGCAATAAGACAACTATTAATGACCTGAGGAACCAGACAACTATTGACCTGAGGGACCAGACAATTACTGACCTGAGAAATCAGACAACTATTGACATAAGTAACCAGACAACTACTGACCTGAGAAATTAGAACTATTAGCCTGAGGGCCAGATAATTACTGACCTGACCTGAGAAACAAGAAACCTAATAACATGAAAAACCAGACAAATACTTATATAAAGGAAGCAGACACATATTGACCTGAGGAACCATACACCTATTGACACGAGTAACCGGGCAAATATTGATCTGAGAAATCAGAGAACTATTGACCTGAAGTAACCAGACAATTATTGACCTGTGTAACCAGACAATTATTGAGCTGAGGAATCAGACAACTATTGACCTGAAGGAACCAGACAATGATTGACCTGTGTATTGGTTGTTGAAAGTGTGATTTAGCTTACACTTATATCTAAATATACGACCTGTGTAACCAGACAATTATTGACCTGAGGAATCAGACAACTATTGACCTGAAGGAACCAGACAATTATTGACCTGTGTAACCAGACAATTATTGACATGAGAAATAAGAACCTATTAGCATGACGACATGAGGAACCAAACAACTTTTAGCCTGAGGGACCAGACAATTACTGACCTGAGAAACAAGAAACATATTAACATGACGAACCAGATAACTACTGATATGAAGGAAGCAGACAAATATTGACCTGAGGAACCAGACAACTATTGACCTCAAAAATCAGACAATTATTGACCCGAGAATCCCGACAAATATTGACCTGAAGAAACCAGACAACTATTGACCTATGGAACCAGACAGCTGCAGACCTGAGGAACCAACACAATTTTACTTGAGTAACCAGATAATTACTGTCATGAAAGAACCAGTAATTATTGACCTGAATAAAAATAAAAATATTGAACTGAAGGAACCAGATAACTATTGACATCAAGAGCCTTAGGAAACAGACAATAATTGATCTGAACGAACCAGTAAACTACTGACTTGAGGAATCAGAAAAAATATTATATGAAGGAACCAGACAAATACTGACCCAAAGATCCAGACAAATATTGACCTGAAGGAAACAAACAACTACTGACCTGAGGAACCAGACAAGTATTGCCATGAGGAACAAGACAACTACTGATTTAAGGATCCAGACAAATGTTGACCTGAGTAACCAGACAACTACTGACCTGAGGAACCAGACAACTATTGACCTGATGGCCAGACAATTATTGACCTGAGAAACAAAAAAGCCATTAACATGACGAACCAGACAAATACTGATATGAAGGAAGCAGACAAATATTGACCTGGGTAACTAGACAACTATTGACATGAGGAACCAGACAAATATTGACCTGAGAAACAAGAAACCTATTAACATGACGAACCAGTCAACTACTGATATGAAGGAAGCATACACATATTTACCTGGGGAGCTAGACAATTGACCTGAATGGCCAAAGAACTGTCAACCTGAGGAACCAGACTACTACTAACCTAAGGAACCAGACAACTATTAAACTGAGGAACAGACAACTATTGACATGAAGGGACCAGACAAATACAGAAACGGTACTATTGGACATGACTTGGCATTTAGACGAGTATTTCTTTATAATATACAATACGATAGCTGTTACCCATGGTTGTCGAAAGCCATTTAGCTTGAACTTATTTATTTTATATTGATTGTAAGAAAGCTCGTTGAACTTAATTTAATCACATTCGATGTCTGCCTGGGTAGAACAAGTACTAAGCATATGCAGATAATGTGTCTTGTTCAGGGACACAACACATATGGCCGCCATTTGCTAAATGCTACTCCAATCGTTGACGTTTGAAGTAACCAAATGTTGTCTTACCTTGCTCACACGATTTATTATTGCAGTTGCTACCTAAGCAACACTCGGTACAAACTGTGTTCGACTGTCGTCGGCCTATTATTGCAGGATTACTTCCGGAGTTTGGGCATTGCTAAACACGTCAATAAATAATATAAATATATGAAATAGATACACTATAATAAATACCAGTGCATGGGGATTAATTCCTGGCAGACGATTACAATTGCACAACTGATGTCTATACTCTTTTATTTATGTATATATATATATACATATATATAAGAACGTTACAATCAATTTTCAGACAAAAAAAACACAACAGAACAGCATCTGACAATTTTATATTGATGATTTGCAGGTATTCTCTGCGTACTGTGTTGTTAAAGTCTAAACATTTCGTCTGCGTACGTCTTCCCGACGTCACTTTATTCCAGCAAGATAACATCACTTGTTTCGTTTCAGCATCGTAATGCGGAAAGCATTCCTCTGTAAAGGTGACCAGTTTTTCCCTTTCATGAGTATTAAATATGGATTTTGTTTTATATGCATTGAATTTGTTTGTAATTGCCGCAACAGCGGAATTAGTGAACACGTCAGTAAACTGTATATGCATTGCACTTGTTTGAAATTGCCGCATCAGCGGAATTAGTGAACACGTCAATAAACTGTATATGCATTGTTCTGGGTTCACGTTTGCATGACAACCTTTTATCTACATGGTTTCCTATTCATTTGATATATTCTTTATATAACTACTATATGCATTCAGGCATATCATGCTATTTTCTCATTGACAGCAATTTCACGATTGAGGAAAACTCTAGATTATTCACATTGTTTTAATCGTTTTGCATCTGTTCTTTTCTGACAGTTAAACGTAACATAATAGCCGACAGTTAATTAAATAAGAAGCAACTTACAGTTTCTGGCATACAGCCTAAGTTGTACTGGAGCGGTCCTCCAGGGCTACTGGTACTCACACTGACGTAGCATATCTGAAAGAAATGTGTACACATGTGTTACACACTGACGTAGCATTTCTGACAAAATGTATATACATGTGTTACACACTGACGTAGCATTTCTGACAAAATGTATATACATGTGTTACACACTGACGTAGCATTTCTGACAAAATGTATATACATGTGTTACACACTGACGTAGCATTTCTGACAAAATGTATATACATGTGTTACACACTGACGTAGCATTTCTGACAAAATATACCAAAAATACTAAGACGGATACTACATTTGACAAAACAAAACAAAACAAGATGTTCTGGACCAAACACCAAAAGATGTTGAACTATGTATCTCCAGAATTACGGGCTGCACACCATCATAATGCGTTATGTATCAATGTTCGACTACGATTTATAGAATATTTGACATTCCTTAGATTAAAATGTCATTTTTATATGATAACAACTATGTCTATCGTCAGCATTTAATGCCATTTATATATCAGTTTCAAAAAAAGAAACCATCTGAAGAATAAAGGAAATCCTATAGGTGTGTGTTGTAAGAGATCAATAAATGGTAGTTGGGATAGTAATAACATCGAATTCAAGTACAGATATGGCACAATCTTAACCAGAAACTGGTATAGTACAATAATAACATGGCATATTTTTAACCAGCTTAACATATATATTGCATTAGGAGTCACTGGCACAGTTTGTTTTACAGAAATCCTATCATACCTCCTGTTGTCCACAAAAAATTGATTGTGCACTTGTACATTCTGCAATCGTCTGTGCTGCTGTACATGCATGACACACCGTAATCGCTTCTAAATAATAAATAAAGTAACTGTGACTTACACAATTAAGGCATTTAGTATACACTTTGAATTTATTAATTTTACATCGATTAAAATACAACGTGGGCAGCTTATTCCAGTCAATATCGATGGCACGGACGAGACCGTTAGCATGAATTCGATATTGAGAGGTGAAACCACAAAACACCGGAAGAAAACCTACGTGCTCAAGCCAGAGCGGGCGGCCACCGTACCCTCTTACTTACAATAAAGATGTTTAGACTTGTTAAACATAGAAAACACTAGCTAAAAGTTGTAATAATCGGACAGTTGCAGTAAAAGGTATTTGTTTTTGTTTATTTATATCGGGCAGTTTTACTTTATAACTCATTGAAATTAAACATAACTCGTTGATGGAATATGTCTTTAGGGCACATGCCTATTCGTTATATCGTGCATTTGGATAAATGAGTGCATGTTTAATATTGAATGTATTAAACGAGTGGGATAAAGTTGTTACGTATGATGCGAGAATGTGTCGAAGTTAAAATAAACTCAACATTAAAGTCCCTATCCAGCCATTAACAGGTACAAGTAACAACAGATTTACACCGTTTTTAAACTTACTGACGATGAGGTAGGTATAACTTACATATTTTGAGAATCCAAACTATATTGACACAATTTAAACGGCTTTAACCAGCCAAACTATAACCCAAAACTGGAGCGTCGAATTAAGAGTTACAGACTCATAATTCATTTTACGCACATTTAATCACGGATATTTTAAGAATCCGTTAATAAACCTATGCATTTAACGGCACATTTACATTATTATATGACCTGAATTCCTGGATAGATGTCGGATAAACGGTTTTGTAGTGTTATTTTGCATTTATTTGGCTGTTACTTTCTTTAAATAAGCACGAATTTGAAATTCTATTTATCACATATTAATCCCAAAAATGACACATAACGTACATTATTTATGATATTGTTGTCGTTTTATGACGTCGTATGTTTCGTATGATGACGTCGTGTGTTGTCTCGGATTTCTCTCAACGATACCCAGCAACGGAAATGCCTCGTCTATTTCCGTTATGTGGCTATTCAAACGGTTACGTAAATCGACGAGGCAATTCTGATGCACACCGAGCTGAAACGGCCGAATGTTGATTCGATCTTTAATTACATATGTATTACACGAGTGTATTATGATTATATAAATATCACATTCATGAGAGGGTGATAGTAAGAATGTTCATCCTGAGGATATGACTAGATTATCGCCCGAGGCGAAGCCGAGGATGATAACCAATATCCTAATGTTGAACATTCTTACTATCACCCTCTCATGAATATGATATTTATTGTATTATGCAGAAATTCCCTCTTGCCAAAATAAGGTTCATTTTCAGCACAGATTTCACTTTGCTGGATATCCCTTTTTTTCAAAAACAACTTTTTTAAAAAATTGCTATGAAATTTATATTATTAGATTTGAAATAACTGAAGGAAGTTGGCTGGGAAATGACGTAGTGCTGAGAATGTGTTTTAAATTGATATGTAAAGCTTATGTGGTATCATTTAGACACAAAATTATCAAAAAGGGTAGGTCGTCACACTTTTTTTTTGCACTAGACGTCTTAGAAGAAGACACATGTTTCTAATTCGAAGATTTCACTGATAAGAGGTAAAATAGAGTAATTGAACAGTTTCAAAAAACACATTCATTACATTACATTTATTGAAAAACAACGGCTAATTTTCAATTACATATAGAAATATATTTCAAAACATACACAACAAGTGTAATCTCATTCGTTAATTTTACTTGAAAAAGCAGGAATACCCCATACATTTTTTAAAGAAATTTGTGTTTTGACTAAATGATAATTCAAGATAAAAAAGTATGTTCTAATGCTCAAACCTTTAACGACACCACTCGGTATCTGGATGACATATTGAACATTGACAACCCTTTCTTTTCTACTATGGTTAATAATATATACCCTAAAGAACTTCAACTTAAACAAAGCTAATATTTCCGATACTAACGCTTCTTTTCTCGATTTACATCTCTCCATTAAACATGGTGAAATAATTAGCAAAATATACGACAAGAGAGATGATTTTAATTTTGATACTCTTAATTATTAATTCCCCGAGCAACTTCTTATGGGGTCTTTGTGTCTCAAATTATTCGTTTTTCTAGAGCTTGTACTCGAGTTGAGGATTTAATATTCGTAATCTTTGTATAACTAAAAAGCTACTCCATCAGGGATACCGTCACCATAAACTTCGTCAAACCTTTGCAAAATGTTATTAGAGTAACCCTGATCTTCTTTCCAAATATAAAAGTAATTTAAGAACTATTCTGCGACAAGGCATATAACAACCTGACCTCTATGGTGATGTGATTTACAAACTTCGTAAGATCCTTGGTCATGATCACTTTCATACTATATTTGTTAAACTTGTTAAAAGGTTTATCAAAAGAGGTTATGACTCTATCATTTTGCAACGCACTGCATGCTTGGTGGTGGACCCATTTACAGTTCGCCACTATGCTTTTCTCTTTATTGTGCGATGACCGGACAGGCTGTGGACCCTATGATGAAATCTACCTAAAGCCTAAAAGGACAGTGACGTTTGATGTTTGTCTGCAATCTTGTCTTGTCGTGCCTTTTTTGGCACTGATCGTTCCAAGGTGATAGCCCTATTGTCAACCCTTTTGTGTTTGTGATGTCTTATTTGATCTTTTATTCAAATTTAACGTGTGTGTATGTGGTTGACTGTCGTCCTTGAATGCTACTTTTCCTGTTCGATTTTTATATCTATATTTGTTTTAGACTTGCATATAACAAGGTCCTATGACATTTCTTTCGAAACACTTTGGAGTTATTTTGACACTTTCAATGTAAAATACTGTACACACAATTTTGACATAGAGATCGAATACAAAAAAATGAGCTCATTTTTTTCTTTTATATATGTTTTCCACTATTTAAAAACAAAAATCTTATTTTTTCTATAACAAAAGGATAAATTCTACTCAGAGCTACCCATACCCCCTTTATTTTCTTAATATTTTTGTTCATTTTATTAACAACAAATGGTCACAATTGACCGGAAAAATAAATTTAAAAAATGGTTTTGCTAAAATTTGATATGTACATGATAATACATCTTACATCCTACATTATATCCATATCTACTAGAATGCAAAATATGAAACAATTATGTTGTCACTTAAATATGTTTCTTAGACTTGAAAATGTCAAAACTTGCCCAGCCAACATCCTTAATTAACTAAGAAAATGAGTGGTAGTTTATTGAACTCGGTAAATTAGTTTTGAAGTTATGACGAGTTAAAAACAGCAATTTCACCATACTCAGCCGATAACTTCGCCGGAACAGAACGCACACACAGCGCATCAAAGCCGCGCATGCGATAATTTGTTACTATCACCCTACGATTTATTATTAACCAGATAGTAAGAAATTAGACATTGATGTATATGGAGATTTAGCATGGGCGTTTGATGGGAGGTATAATACAATAGATACTCGCTTTATAACACACCTACATCGCAACTTAATTAAGCAATTTGTGTTTACTAACGGCGTCGAATTAACAAACTATTCAACATACATGCATTATATATCAATAAAATATATATCGATATCATACCTGCACTATTGATCCAGAAAACACACAACAGCACCGTAGCAAACCAAACTCCTTGAACATTGATGATATAATATAACATTAGCGTCAGTATACATATAAATATAATTATGTATAATTTACAGAAACAGTATTTTACATGCATTTCTATTATCACCTTTACAAATTAAATAAAACAATTACCTCTTATCATGATGAACGTCTGTCGTAATCGTCTCTGAGCGTACAGGTACTTATATAGCATAACAACTGGGGCCTTATTGATAATGGCAAAATAGGAACAACAGATAATTGGCGTTAGAAATGAGAACGACACGATATTGTAACAGTTACGAATATAAACCGATGTACCGTTGCACTAGCCAAATTTATTATTATATTATGCTAAATCTTAACTTTCAGCAAAAAATATCATATACGTATATACGTTGAATTGCTCTTTGCTTTGAAATATCACGCTGATAGTAAAAGTATTCGAATAAAACAGTCAGAACTAAACCAATATGCGGTAAATTATTCTCTACTGAAGAGGACAAAACTGCTCCTAATACTGCACTTCAGTTAGGTTGGCGGGAGGTTGTACAGTACTGGTTTTACCCAGGAAAAGTGGGTGGTCTGTCTCCCACAAAAATAATCGACCGTCATTATATATCTTACATGTGTTTAAAATGAATTAAAACACCATACAAACAAACACAACAGCACTTCAGTTAGCGGACACAGGTTACCATTAAGCTCAAATTATATGAATAGTTTCAAACAAGGACTGTCGTGATAGAACCAGTTATACGGAATGTCAAAGGCAATTTGAAACGCTTAGGGATAACGTACAACTTAGAAAAAGACAACTTAGATTTTATAAACAGCTACCTCTGTAAACTTACAAAAAAATCAAAATCTATTGAACGACTTGTCCTTCCGAAATCTTACCCTAATTTTCAAAACAACAGTTGTAAAAACACTCGCTCTACCAATTATTATTGATTGTCTAACGATACTTCCGGAACCACAAGAACATATATTTGATGAATGTCAAAAAACATTGTTTAACGTATTATGGTCTAGTAAAAATTGCAAAAGTAAACGAACAGCCATGATAAATCTGATTGAAAACGGTGGTTTAAAAATTCCACATATTTAATCATTAAGTCATTTATTAAAACTTGTATGGGCAAAAAAATTCGTTTAGATCCCGACACATTCTCACTATAGAAAACTCGTATCTTATATGATCTTGAACAGTTCGGTGGTTATAAACTATGGTATTGCACAAAGACGGGGAAATCCTCAAACATGCAAGTTATCAGAACAGTTTCTGGTAAAATGTAATGCAATCGTGGGCACTTGAAAACACCACAAACACATATATACATCTATTTTATCATAACCTATATTTTATAATTTAAATATTACTTTATGATTGTAAGCCAAAACGCAGTAGTATTCCTCACTAACGATCTTGTAAATTAACGGTATGATTTGTTTGTCTTTTAATGATTTCTCAACTGAACACAACGCTCACATTCCATTTATATCTTACTATGGCATCATTAATGCAGTCCCTAATGAATGGAAATAATTTATTAAGAATACAACTAAAATTGAACACCCTTTAAACAAAAGTCAGCAAAAAAGGCAAATCAAACGTTTTATGAAGAATGTTTGACAGTAAAACGCGTAACACTCAATAACTCACAAGAAAAAAGGAACAAAGAACTCGGAAATACTTAACAAATGAAGACATAGACATTTCTATATCAACACAATTAGTCTTTTAAAACAACTGATGACTGTAACAAAGTCTTGAAATCAAAATAAGTCATCGTATTTTGTTCACCAATACCAAATGGTATCAAGTTAAAATGTCAGAAACAGAATTATGCACTTTTTTTGCAACAACTCACAAGAAACAGTTTCGCATCTACACTAATACGATTGTTTAAACACATTGAGAATCTTAATTGTGTGGTATTTCTATTGAACTAAGAACAGAGGAAGTCCTCATAGGTTTTAAACAGCATGAAACAATAGGTCTTAAATTAGTTATTAATATGGGTTTCCTTGTCTATAAAAGCTATGTCTACTAGAACAAAAACAAAATAAGTTTCACAAACAATGATGTTTTTATTAAACATCTGAAAAGATATAAACATCTTGGGAATTATTCTCATCGCTTGTGTGCCCTGTGCCAAAATATAATGCCATAAAGGTGGATGGAACACAGCAAGCCCTTTAAAATTACCAACTCCAATCAATAAACATTACCCTCTTCTTACTACATATTATTATAATGACGTTTAGAAAAATGAGTTGCCTTCCGTTCTCCCGTAAATCAATGTGTCTTTGAACATTTCGAACAACCCTCGTTCACGGTGAGATGTATGCGGCACATGTTCTACTGTACTATAACTGGTTCCACACAATCTTAGTAGATTTACAATAATAACTTATCTATAACACGATAGTGTTCGAGTTACGAGATAGTGTGTCAACTCATCACTTATTTCAGAGTTTTATATCTTTGGCATATATCTACTTATACTGGCAACGTTAGATATGCTGTGCTCTCGTAATCAATTAAATAACTCATTAACACGTCAAACATATACACTATATGAACCCCGATAGTACCGATATAAGGCAAGCTCTTTGGAAGAAATATATTAGAAATTTATAGAACCACAACATACCGGCGTTAAAACATATTGTATATGCTGCTGATGTGTTTTAATCATGCCTGGTCCAGCTCTTTACATTGTATATACGCTGCCGCCCATTTGATTGTTAAAGAAGCTATCCCGCCAACAACAGCCAAATTGTACAACATGTGTACACCGTTTCTAAACCTACCGATAACGAGGTATATATATATATTATGACAATCTCAACTTTGTAGACACAATATAAACATCTTTAACCAGTCAGGCCAAACGAATTATACGCGTATTCAATCACAGGCATTTTAAGAACTCTTCAATAAACCTTTAATTGAAAGCGACAATTAGGTGAATACTATTACCTGATCTCCTACATAAATGCTATAGAGTCATTTCTTGCTAATTCACTAAGGAAAAGATTGTTCCCGGTGAAAACGAACTGTTACCGGGCTTTAGTTTCGACTGTTTCCCTCACGTGCTGGAATTTCGTTTGCGTGACGTCATGTTGCTTTTTTCACCATAGGTTCCCATTATAAAACAAATTTTCATTTTCACTGTTTCGTACAGTAACATTAATCAGGTAATAAAACAGTTATCACATGTGTGTTTGGGGAACAGTCAAAACTGTTTCCCTTGGTGTCGGGGGATGTCAGTGTGAACTGTTTCCCTCAGTGATAACTGTATACTGTTAACAGTTCATAGTGGATACTGCTGCTTACAGTTCACAGCTGCATACAGTTCACAGTGGATACAGTCTATAGTTCTCAGTGGATACAGTCTATAGTTCGCAGTGGATACAGTCTATAGTTCGCAGTGAATACAGTCTATAGTTCGCAGTGGATACTGCTGCTTACTGTTCACAGTGGATACTACCTACAGCTAATAGAGTATACTGCTTACAGTTCACAGTGGATACTCCTTACAGTTCACATTGGATACTGCCTACAGTTCAGTGGAAACTGCTTACGGTTCGCAGTGGATATAGCCTGCAGTTACTAGTTGATACTGCTTACAGTTCACAGTGAATACTGTTTACAGTTCACAATGAATATTATTACCTGATCTCCTATATAAATGCTATATCGTCATTTCTTGCTAATTCACTAATAAAAAGACTGTTCCCGGCGAAAACGAACTGTTACCGGGCTTTAGTTTCGACTGTTTCCCTCACGTGCTGGAATTTCGTTTGCGTGACGTCATGTTGCTTTTTTCACCATAGGTTCCCATTATAAAACAAATTTTCATTTTCACTGTTTCGTACAGTAACATTAATCAGGTAATAAAACAGTTATCACATGTGTGTTTGGGGAACAGTCAAAACTGTTTCCCTTGGTGTCGGGGGATGTCAGTGTGAACTGTTTCCCTCAGTGATAACTGTATACTGTTAATAGTTCATAGTGGATACTGCTGCTTACAGTTCACAGCTGCTTACAGTTCACAGTGGATACAGTCTTTAGTTCTCAGTGGATACAGTCTATAGATCGCAGTGGATACAGTCTATAGTTCGCAGTGAATACAGTCTATAGTTCGCAGTGGATACTGCTGCTTACAGTTCACAGTGGATACTACCTACAGCTAATAGAGTATACTGCTTACAGTTCACAGTGGATACACCTTACAGTTCACATTGGATACTGCCTACAGTTCAGTGGAAACTGCTTACGGTTCGCAGTGGATATAGCCTACAGTTACTAGTTGATACTGCTTACAGTTCACAGTGAATACTGTTTACAGTTCACAATGAATATTATTACCTGATCTCCTATATAAATGCTATATCGTCATTTCTTGCTAATTCACTAAGGAAAAGACTGTTCCCGGCGAATACGAACTGTTACCGGGCTTTAGTTTCGACTGTTTCCCTCACGTGCAGGAATTTCGTTTGCGTGACGTCATGTTGCTTTTTTCACCAAATGTTCCCATTATAAAACAAATTTTCATTTTCACTGTTTCGTACAGTAACATTAATCAGGTAATAAAACAGTTATCACATGTGTGTTTGGGGAACAGTCAAAACTGTTTCCCTTGGTGTCGGGGGATGTCAGTGTGAACTGTTTACCTCGGCCTATCGGCCTCGGGAAACAGTTCACACTGCCATCCCCTCCACCTCGGGAAAACAGTTTTGACTGTTCCCCAAACACACATGTGATAACTGTATACTGTTAACAGTTCATAGTGGATACTGCTGCTTACAGTTCACAGCTGCTTACAGTTCACAGTGGATACAGTCTATAGTTCGCAGTGGATACAGTCTATAGTTCGCAGTGGATACAGTCTATAGTCCGCAGTGGATACAGTCTATAGTTCGCACTGGATACAGTCTATAGTTCGCAGTGGATACTGCTGCTTACAGTTCACAGTGGATACTACCTACAGTTCACAGTATATACTTCTTACAGTTCACATTGGATACTGCCTACAGCTAATAGAGTATACTGCTTACAGTTCACAGTGGATACTCCTTACAGTTCACATTGGATACTGCCTACAGTTCAGTGGAAACTGCTTACGGTTCGCAGTGGATATAGCCTACAGTTACTAGTTGATACTGCTTACAGTTCACAGTGGATAAAGCCTACAGTTCACATTGGATACTGAGTACAGCTAACAGTGGATACGGCCTACAGTTCACCGTGGATAATGACTGCAGTTCATAGTGAATACTGCCTACAATTCACAATGGATACTGCCTACAGTTCACAGTGAATACTGCCTACAGTTCACATTGGATACTGCATAAAGTTCACAGTGGATACTGTTAACCGTTCATAGTGGGTACTACCTATAGTTAATAGTGGATACTGCCTACAGTTCACAGTGGATACTGCTTACATTCACAGTGGATACTGCCTATAGTTAATAGTGGATACTGCTTAAAGTTCACAGTTGATACTGCCTATAATTCACAGTGGATACTGCTTACAGTTCACAGAGGATACTGCGTACAGTTAACAGTGGATACTTCGTACAGTTCACAGTGGATACTGCCTACAGTTCACAGTGGATACTGCCTACATTTCACTGTGGATACAGCCTACAGCTCACAGTGGATACTGCCTACATTTCACAGTGGATACTGCCTACAGTTCAGAGTGAATACTGCTGCTTACAGTTCAATGTGGATACTACCTACAGTTCACAGTGGATACTGCTTACAGTTCACAGTGGATGCTGCCCAGAGTTCAGTGAATACTGCTTACGTTTCGAAGTTGATACTGACTATATTAAATAGTTAATAGAGTAAACTGTATTAAATAGTTAATAGAGTAAACTGATTACAGCGCACAGTGGATACTGCTTACAGTTAACAGTGGATGCTGCCTAGAGTTCAGTGGATACTGCTTACGGTTCACAGTGGATACTGACTATATTACATAGTTGATACTGCTTACAGTTCACAGTGGATACTGAGTACAGTTCATAGTGGATACTGCCTACAGTTCACAGTTGATACTGCCCACAGTTCATAGTGAATACTGCCTACAGTTCACAATGGATACTGCCTACAGTTAATAGTGGATACTGCTTACAGATCACAGTGGATACTGCTTACAATTCACAGTGGATACTGCTTAAATTTCACAGTGTATACTGCGTACAGTTATCACTGGATACTGCTTACTGTTCACAGTGGATACTGCCTACATTTCACAGTTGATACTGCCTACAGTTCACAGTGGATATTGCCTACAGTTCACAGTGGATACTGCTTACAGTTCACAGTGGAAACTGCCTATAATTCACAGTGGATACTGCCGACAGTTCACAGTGGATACTTCTTACAGTTCACATTGGATACTACCTACATTTCACAGTGGATACTGCTTACAATTCACAGTGGTTACTGCTTAAATTTCAAAGGGTATACTGCGTACAGTTAACAGTGGATACTGCTTACTGTTCACAGTGGATACTGCCTACATGTCACAGTGGATACTGCCTACAGTTCACAGTGGATATTGCCTACAGTTCACAGTGGATACTGCTTACTATTCACAGTGGATACTGCCTAGAGTTCACAGTGAATACTGTCTACAGTTAACAGTGAATACTTCCTACAGTTCACATTGGATACTACCTACATTTCACAGTGGATACTGCTTACAGTTCACAGCGAATATTATTACCTGATCTCCTATATAAATGCTATATGGTCATTTCTTGCTAATTCACTAAGGAAAAGACTGTTCCCTGTGAAAACGAACTGTTACCGGGCTTTAGTTTCGACTGTTTCCCTCACGCGCTGGAATTTCGTTTGCGTGACGTCATGTTGCTTTTTTCACCAAATGTTCCCATTATAAAACAAATTTTCATTTTCACTGTTTCGTACAGTAACATTAATCAGGTAATAAAACAGTTATCACATGTGTGTTTGGGGAACAGTCAAAACTGTTTTCCCTTGGTCACACTGACATCCCTCGACACCAAGGGAAAACAGTTTTGACTGTTCCCCAAACACACATGTGAAAACTGTATACTGTTAACTGTTCATAGTGGATACTGCTGCTTACAGTTCACAGCTGCAGTGGATACAGTCTATAGTTCACAGTGGATACAGTCTATAGTTCGCAGTGGATACAGTCTATAGTTCGCAGTGGATACAGTCTATAGTTCGCAGTGGATACTGCCTACAGTTTACAGTGGATACTGCTTACAAATCAAACTGGTTACTACCTAGAGTTCAAAGTGAATACTGCCTACAGTTAATAGTGGATACTGCGTCCTAGAAGCAGAAAACCAAGCTCTCCATATGCCATTACACGAGGAGTAGATTTTTTGTTAAAAGTGAGTAGCATTTGCATGTATTTGAAATGAAAGTGGTTAATAATATTTATGTTACCAGTACCCCATACTTCAGACCCATGCAATAAAATTGGGCAAACCATTTTATCAAACAAATGTAATTGCAAGTTTATTTCTAAACATAGATTTCTAGCCATTTTAATGACAGAATACAAAGCCTTCCTGCTTGATCACTTACGTATTTCTTAGTTTTGTTAAATGTTCCATTAAAATTAAACTTTTCATCAAGGTAACTAAAATCATCAACAACATCAACTTTTATATTATTGTAAAAAAAAATGACGGGATAATTTAAAAATTTGCCCTTAGAGAAAACACATTTGCCCTTAGAGAAAATAACAACTTTAGTCTTAGCTGCATTAACATCTAATTTCCAAGTACCACAATAAGAGCTCATGACCAGTCGCCCACTCCTGTCATTCTTAGGGGTCACGCCACATGTGTATATCGACGCTTAAAATTAGGTATGTTCAACATCTTGACATTTTGTTAGCCAGAAAGCAACAGCACAGAAGATAGTGCATTTAGCTGTTGCAACTATGTAAACAATAAGGCAGGTAGCCACACTGTTTGATGTATGATTTGCGTTGCATGTTTGTTATTTACGATACAGATGAAGGTTTTATCACTGCTTTCATGTAAATTAACTATAGATGGATCAATCGGCTAAATGGCTTGCAAAACTTTGAAGATAACTTCGATTTTGAATGCATATTCGTTTTGGTGGGAATCTGACGCGCGTCATGCTAGTATGACGTAACCAATATATTACCTTCGCTGTGCATTCGGGTAATGCTTCGAATAAGTGTACGAGATGTTGCAAATTTGGACAACGCGAATGTATCTAGAAGTGTTCCAAATTGGTTACGTCATACTAGCATGACGCGACTTAAATTCCCGCCAAATCGAATTTAACGGCCCTATAACTTGAGTTATTTAGTATTTACAATAGAGTATTAGACATGTTAGAAATATTTAAATCAAGTGCATTTAATTTACTATATTTGTTGGAGGAACTA
Source organism: Cyrtodaria siliqua (assembly GCA_037043455.1). Taxonomy (NCBI): domain Eukaryota; kingdom Metazoa; phylum Mollusca; class Bivalvia; order Adapedonta; family Hiatellidae; genus Cyrtodaria; species Cyrtodaria siliqua. The sequence goes on from JAWPHD010002228.1 coordinate 127,042, forward strand.
AATTGTAATCGTAATTTAAAACTGCCTCTATCATTTATATATAGTTCATTTTCACAACAAATCTCAACATAACATAATTATACGTTTACATTTTTACTTGGATATATTCAATATTTGCTTTATAATTTCACACGCTTTTCTAAATTTGTTGAATTCATAATGTTGTAAAATGTATGTATATTCGGCTTTTTCAAAAATGTTTTCGTAACATACAAAGTGTTTTACATTTTAAAAGGTAATCTTCTATATCTTCATTACATAAAGTACAAACTCTGTTAATCAATAGCATTGCTATCCATACTTAATCAACACAACTGATCAATCCACCCATCAAAAATATATTGAGAGGATTATGTACTCTCAACAAACAAAAACTGTTGATGGGATTTTGTCCACCCATCAAAAACATATTCATGAGATTATGTCCTAGCTGAAAAAAGAGGTGAGGGGATTTTGTCCACCCTGCAAAGAAATGCTGAGGAGATTTTGTCCTAGAGATTTTGTTCTACACTCTACACCAGCCGCTAAAAAAGGGATGAGAAATGATGTTGTTTATGAAAAAATAGTGCACCTGACCAACGTCCAACGCCAACCCCTCTTAATAATGGATTGCTGAAGAATTAGGACTTAGATGGGCAGTATGCATCATAGTTATAGGTGTAAGAAGAAATCAACAAAACAACAAAGCAATATGTAAACAAAGTCGGGTTTCGCGTGGTGGTGCGGGTGCGCGGGGCTGGTGGTGGGGCTGGGTGGGTGTGGTGATGGGGGTGGTAGTGGTTATAGGTGTAAGAATAAATAAACAAAACAACACAGACATATGTAAAATAATAAAAAGGTTATAAGACGGTAGCGCTTGGTGTTTGTCTTTAATCTTGATTGTTCTCTTGTTGCTCTGGCTTAGGCCAAGTCATTGAGTACTTCCTTTGTGGCTATCTGGGCTTTTGTTTTTTTATATTATATATAAATGATCATTTATGTGTTTTACTTATTTTGCCTATTAATGGTGCCTTGTTTGTTAGAGATTATTACCTGCCGGTGATATCTTTATTTGCACTGCCCCGTTTGCTGGGATGACAATATGGTAAGAATGAGGTTTGGTGCACCCTCGAACCTGGTTTAAATACCTAGCTACTTTTTTTGCCACTGACCGTTCCAAGGCGGTAGCCCTATTGTCAAAATGTGTTTGTGATGTCTTATATTGCCGTTTATTTATCTTTAAAGTTGTTCTTTGTTTCTGTGTGTGTTTGTGGTTGATTGTCGTCCTTGAATGCTATTTTTCCTGTTCGATTTGTACCTACTGTTGATGGTAGGTTAGTGGCGGAGGGGGTTATAGGTGTAAGAATAAATAAATGTAACAACACAGAAATATGTTTAAAACTGGGTTTCAAGTGAGGCGGGGGTGTTTGGGGGTAAGTTGGTAGGGCGTCCATTCCCAGTATGAGCTAAGAATAAGAAGAGTAAAATATATGGTCAGTAACAACAGGTTGGATGTTTACCTAAACCAAAATGATTGCACATTTTATAAATGGCTATGATAAGTTGGGCTCTACTGGGCAACCAGGGTGCCCATGATTTATTTGCCCCTACATTACTTATGCAACCATCAATATAATGCTATAAGGAATCCCAACACAAAATTTGGTTGAGCTAAGACAAACAGTGTAAGAGATATAGATATATACAACGGCTCAAATGCAATCTTTGGTCTGCGTTGCACATTTTATGGGCCATCATAATTTTGGTTCCATGAAAACCCAGAATATAAGTAGGTACAATTATGTATGCAACCCTCAGTGTAATACTATAAGGAAACCCGGGCCCAAATTTGCTTGAGCTAGAATAAAACATGTAAGATATATATACCTGTAACAGTAACAACAGGTTGGATGTTTACCTAAACCAAAATGATTGCACATTTTATAAATGGCTATGATAAGTTGGGCTCTACTGGGCAACCAGGGTGCCCATGATTTATTTGCCCCTACATTACTTATGCAACCATCTATATAATGCTATAAGGAATCCCAACACAAAGTTTGGTTGAGCTAAGACAAACAGTTTAAGAGATATAGATATATACAACGGCTCAAATGCAATCTTTGGTCTGCGTTGCACATTTTATTGGCCATCATAATTTTGGTTCCATGAAAACCCAGAATATAAAAAAGGTACAATTATGTATGCAATCCTCTGGGTAATACTATAAGGAAACCAGCTAGAATAAAACATGTAAGATATATATACCTGTAAACACAGCTTACATGTTAAATTGGACATGTTAAGGGCTATCAGAATTTAGGTTCCATGGGAGCTCAGGCGGTATAGGAACCAACATTACTTAATATATAACTATTAAGTTAATACTAAAAGGAAGTGCATGGCCAAATATGTTTGAGCCAGGAGAAGAAATGTAAGATATATATACTTAAAAACACAGTTAACACTCAGAGCTCTATGTGGACTGGGACGCCGACGTCGGGGAAATTAAATATTTCGCTCTCTGATTTATTCTTCGAAAAGTTGAGCTAAGAATGGGCACCACTTCCATCAAAGTGAATGTCAGAGTTATTGGACATGTGTAACGACATTCCTCGGGGTAAGTTGAAGATGTGTCAGACAGTTTCATGAACATAGTTCAAATACTTTTCAACTTGCGGCAATGGTTGAGTTGTTTTGTTTCTGTTGGTTGTTTTAGCATTCAGTAAGGACAGCATTCATTATAATGTGTGGTGAAAAAATTGTATTTGTAAAACTAACATGATACAATAAATACTAGTTTCTGTTTAAACAACCATGACGCACCTGAATGTCTGTAATAAATGTAGATATAAAAATCGAACAGGAAAAGAAGCATTCAAGTCAACCACAAACACACACAGAAACAAAGAACAAATTTAAAGATAAATAAAAGGTCAAATAAGACATCACAACCACAAAAAGGTTGACAATAGGGCTACCGCCTTGGAACGGTCAGTGGCAAAAAAGGTCGCTTGGGGTTTAAACCAGGTTCTAGGGTGAACCAAACCTCCCACTTACCCTACTGTCAACCCAATAAAACGGGACAGTGTAAATAAAGAAATCCCCGCCATGAACTATTCTCTAACCAACAATGTAGCATTAATAGGCAATATAAGTAAAACACAAAGATGCTCGTGTATATATAAATACAAAAAAAGCAATATCATAGAAAGCCACGAAGAAGGTACTCACTGACTTGGCAGAAGCCAGAGCAACAAGAGAATAAACCATTGAGGGCACGACAATACAAGACTGCAGATAAACATCAAACGTCAACGTCCTTTTGGGCTTTAGGTAGACGTCATCATAGGGTCCACAGCCTGTCCGATCATCGCACAATCAAAGAGGAAAGCATAGTGGCGAACTGTAAATGGGTCCACCATCAAGCATGCAGTGCGTTGCAAACTGATAGGTTCATAACCTCTTTTGATAAACCTTTTAACAAGTTTAACACAGATAGTATGAAAGTGATCATGACCAGGGATCTTACGAAGTTTGTAAATCACGTCACAATAGAAGTCAGATTGTGATGTTGCGAGTCCTTGTCGCAGAAGAGTTCTTAAATAACTTTTATATTTGGAAAGAAGATCAGGGTTAATATTATACAATTATGGACTTTTCAGCTGTTATACATGATGTGATATGCACCAAAAAAATCATTATTGACCGAGGCGATAGCCGAGGTCAATAATGATTTTTTGGTACATATCAACATCATGTATAACAGCTGAAAAGCCCATAACTGTTTTATTATATAACCCTCAATTTACAATTATATAAAACAGGTCAATATCAAAAAAACAATTATATAAAACAGGTCAATATCAAAAAAACAGGTCAATATCAAAAAAACAGGTCAATATCGCTAGATATTTTTTCTAAAAAATTACTTTTTAGCCAATGAAAACGCGTCTATTTATAGGTTATATAATAAAATAAAATGTGTATCTGAATTTAATCTAAATTATTTTATATATATGAATGCGTTCAAATTTAAATTTTAACAGCCAAATAATGGAAGATAAAATGAAAAAAAAAAAAACATTCGGGTGGTGGTGATGATGGGGTGGTGAGATGGTTTCGGGGTGGCGGCGAAACTTATTGATAAATTGATAAAACAAAACAACAGAGAAATTAGTAAAAAAAATACACAAACAAACAGCATTCGGGTGGTGGTGATGATGGGGTGGTGGGATGGTTGGTGGTTGGGGGCGCCCGTATGAAAATATGGGGGAGAATCCAGCCAGAAATGGGATGGAACTGGGCAGGAAACATCACTTTCAGGCCAGAAAGCACAAGGCGTTATTAATTCTGCCCTAAAAGAATTGGAGTACATTGTTTTCTGGGCAGAAAAAAATAATACGGGAAGAATCAGTTGTGAGGCAGAAAGTTCATACTTTGAGAAATTCAAGAGGACAAAAAGTTCGGACTTAAACATGTTATGCAGGAGGAAAATCGGACTTAGAAAATGTTAACAATTTTTTTTTTTGACAAAATTGAAATTACAAATTGTTAATGTCACATGAAATGAAGTATAGAAGGCAGAAGCAAATAATAAGTGAATAAGTATCTACTATCCACTATACTAAATAGCGCTGCTGCTACTACTACTACGATTACTATTACCACTACTACTGCTACTACTACTGCTGCTACTACTAATACTACTACTCCTATTACTACTACTACTACTACTACTACTACTACTTCTGCTGCTAGGATATTACTACTACTGCTGCTATAACTACTACTACTATTACTACTACTACTACTGCTACTGCTACTCCTGCTGCTGCTACTATAGTGCATAAAATACACGTCTACGAACGGAAATACGATTTTTCATATGTGCCCCCCTCCGACTAGGGTGCATCTATAAATGTCTGTATCTAAAAAAAGCAACTAAAGACGTCAAATAAATGAGACTACTGCTACTGCTACTACTACTATTACTACTACTACTACTTCTTTTACTACTACTACAACAACCACTAATAAAACAAATATATAAAATAATAATAATAGTTATAATAAAATAATAATTAAAGTAACATTGATAACAATAAAACAAACAATTAATTTTTAATTTGGTTATAATAATATGGCAATATACACAGTCACATGATGTTCAGACACGTGTATAATAAACACAATGTACATATATCAAATAATTATTAGTTTACAGAGGCTGAAATACTGAAAACACACAAAGGTCCAGATGTATGCAGCTGTTAGTGTGTGGGCCAACTATATGGCAAGTCTTAACAAATGCCACAGAGAAGGTTTATCATTTCCACACACGAGGAGATTATCCATCTATTTGACCTATATTAATGTTACAATTAATTAATTATTCTGAGGTTAACCTAAGTGTGCCCCTGCTTTGCTGAGATTTGACTGGTAGAACAAAATACTTGCTGGTCAGTTTGAATATGTGTAACATTGTTGATAACAGGAAACATTGATTTGTCTATTGACTTATTAATAAAATACTAAATTGTGGAACATTTTTAATGAAACAAACATTTTGATGCCGTTGGATACAAGTATGGCTTATCTCATATTCATATTTTACTGGAGAATTATAAGACAGAATCCTGACCACAGAAGAATGAAATCTGATGTTTACAGGTGTGTACAGTGTTCATAAATGATAAATTATGGCATATAACTCAATGTTCATCAAACAGTGTGAAATGTAGATATGATTGCCAATGCAATTAACTTTATATTGAATTACCCGTTTATCTACAGTCCCTGTTAGAATTTAAGCTTTGACTAATTGTGTATTATATACATTTTTACTCTTTCTAAAGCTGCTTAAACAGATGTCGTCATCTTTGTATAAACTGTGAGTGTTATGGAAACTAGTGATTTATCCAAACATCTTTCAAACAGCTGCTATATAAACAACTCTTAAACATGATTTGTATGTTTTACATGTGATTTAAAAAAAAGTTGTTGATTAAATTCATATGCTAAAACTACTAGTTGAGAGTTGAAAGAGAGCTACTTTCTTTGGAGGTCATGATGGGCTGATGCCATGTACATGTATCTTTGATTATGCTAATAGTATATATACTCAGTTGCAAAAGAAAGTGAACACTGAGTTTTGTTTAGATTTAATTGTATAAAGTTTTTTTTAGAATTAAATTGACAAATTCCAAAATGAATATGCCGTGTTTGGTAGCAAGTTTTTACCATTCCATTGACAATATCATGTTGTCATTTGTTTTTCAATAGATTGAATCATTAGGGGACTGTCGCTTGATAAAGAGGATAAGGGTGTAAAGTAAAAATTGCAAAGTTTTCACTTTCTTTTGCAACTGAGTATACATTTAGGAGTTGCAGTGGCCTAGCTACTTCTCTGATCACTTGTTTAATATTCCAAAGTGTAATCAATAATAATATGACTAGGTTTATCTGATGATTCTGCTCTCCTATTGAAGCTATCTTTTATAAATTTGTTAGAAAAATAGACTGGCCACATTACATTTAGGCTAGAATTGCAGCACTTGAAAGTATTTCAAAAGTTTGTAACAGATACTGAGTTGAAACTTTAATATGTTTAATATTTTGTGTAAAGTGTGTCATCTTCCCTTTTTCTCTTTTTAATTAAAATATAAATGTGTGCCACAAAGCATAAAAAGATGATTCAACCTTCATTTTCATATATATTTACACTAGTGAATTATGATAAATATATTATGGCCTTATTAGACATCCACTCTGCAGGTTATGTGATACATTATATTAATCCTTTGGTATCTTTCAGTGGGCCATTATCAATTTAGAGCGTATTAACCCTGGCAGGAATTTTTTCTGGCCATACGTGTTTCCGTAAGTTTTTACGGCCATAAATTTTTCCAGCCGTAATCTTTCCAGAAAAGCTATTAACTTTTCTGGCCGCAATCCTCCAGAAAAGCTATATTTAGATTTCTGCCCCATCCCATTTACATATTACGCCCCATGTTCTACCTCAATTCCGGCCCAATTCTGCCCAGAAATCGATGTTTTTCAATCTGATTATCTCTGTGTGTTTGGGCGGAAAAATGTTAAATTACGGGCGTACAAAAATAAAAATTCTGTCCCAATTACGGGCAGAATATTTCGTACGGGCGAAACCTATTGATAAATTGATCAAACAAAACAACACAGAGATATGTAAAAAAACAACAAATTATCGTAACTTAATTATATACTAGTTAGAATAATGGAATAAGAATAATTCAACAAGTCAAGGTTTTCCTATATATATAGACTTTAATGTGTCTTTTTTAATTTCCCGAGTGAGTAAATATAACAAGTAATAGTAATGATGAAGTACTTAATATTCAAAAATACACCAGTACCTGTACCAACAATCGGTAAATGACCTTAGTATCAGTATGATAACCATATACCATATAATGTGAATATTAGTACAGATACACCAGTACCTGTACCAACAATCGGTAAATGACCTTAGTATCAGTATGATAACCATATACCATATAATGTAAATATTAGTACAGATACACCAGTACCTGTACCAACAATCGGTAAATGACCTTATTATCAGTATGATAACCATATACCATATAATGTGAATATTAGTACAGATACACCAGTACCTGTACCAACAATCGGTAAATGACCTTAGTATCCGTATGATAACCATATACCATATAATGTGAATATTAGTACAGATACACCAGTACCTGTACCAACAATCGGTAAATGATCTTATTATCAGTATGATAACCATATACCATATAATGTGAGTATTTGGTACAGATACACCAGTACCTGTACCAACAATCGGTAAATGACCTTAGTATCAGTATGATAACCATATACCATATAATGTGAATATTAGTACAGATACACCAGTACCTGTACCAACAATCGGTAAATGATCTTATTATCAGTATGATAACCATATACCATATAATGTGAATATTAGTACAGATACACCAGTACCTGTACCAACACTCGGTAAATGACCTTATTATCAGTATGATAACCATATACCATATAATGTGAATATTAGTACAGATAAACAAGCCTATTAATCCACCACGGATTTTTAAAAGTCACACATCAATTGCTGACTTTATTTTTTTAATTAATTTGTCTACCACAGACTTTAAATCCACAATGCCATGGATAACCGTTGCTGAGTGAAGACAAGTTTTAACCCAGTGAATGAAAACACTTCACTGACAGTCAAATTACAAGACACGCAGTCCCAGTAAATGAAAACACTTTACTGACGGTCCGTTTTGCCAATGTGCTTGCATTCTTCACCAAAAAACGTTTCTAAGTAAAATGCTCAATATGCTTTCTAGCATAATGATTAATACGTATATAAAATTACAAACATGACATAAATTTACAAGCGTGACATAAACATTCACAAACATGACACTTAATACATAACAAATCATAGCTAAAAGTAGGCAATTCAATTGCTGACTGTTTTTTAATTAGTTTGTCTAGCACAGACTTTAAATCCACTAGATACCCGTTGTTGAGTGAAGACAAATCTTAACCCAGTGAATGAAAACACTTCACTGACAGTCAAACTACAAGACACGCGCTCCCAGTAAATGAAAACACTTTACTGACGGTCCGTATTACCACTGTGCTTGAATTCTTCACAAAAAACGTTTCTAATTAAAATGCTTAATACACTTTTTATCACGAAGATTGATACGTATATAAGTTTACCAACGTGATATATAGGTTTACAACCATGACATAGTCATTTACAAACATGACATTTAAAACATATAACAAACCGTAACTAAAGTTAGGGAGGGTTGGGAGGGCATTTTGAAACATACAAAAAACTGTCTTTTTACTCAGAAAATTTTGAACAATAATTTAACGCGGGTAAAATATTTCTTATATACCACAATTTTGAGCCGATCAGATACCGATACGGATTAACCCCTTACAAGGTATACCAAGAAAAAAAATCGGTTTTCTAATGGGGGTGTGGGGGCGCTACAGAGATATATGTGTAAAAACAATACAGACATATGTAATATGGGGAGGGAGTAGGGGAGGAGGCAGCCCATGCCCCAATATGGGTGAAGTATGAATAAAATGAATAATGCTATAATAAAGCTATAAGAAATACCAAACCAACATTTGGGTGGAAAAAGAAATATATTTTAAGAGATATAGATATATACAACAGCTTACACGCAAACCTTGATCTGCCTTTATTGCACATTGTATAGCCCATCACAATTTGGGTTCCATGGGAGCCCAGAATTTGTAGAAGACAACATTACTTACGCAGCCCTTTACAACATACTATAAGGAAATCAGTTCGCAAATTTAGCTGAGCTAGGACAAGAAATGTAATAGATATAGACCTGTAAACACAGCTTACAAGCACAATTTGATGTGAAATGAGACACATTTTAAGTTTCTTTTTCAGAATTTGTGTTCCATGGGAGCCCAGGGGTTATGGCCGAAATTGGTTGTGCTAGGATAAGAAATGTAAGAGATATAGTCTTGTAAACACGCAAAATTTGATTTGAAATGGGTCACACTCAAACCTTTATGATGGACGCCGACGTGATTATTCTTCGAACAGTCGAGCTAAAAATTGAATAATACGTCTCTATGAAATGTTGTAGTCTGTTAACGTTAGTATAGTTCAACAAGTATGGTGTAGATATCGTAAAATATACAAGTTATCTATTTACTTATTGCAGACGAAAAAGGGACCAAGGAGTGACAGTTGTACATTGTGAACTTGTATGTGATGCACTTAAAGATAAATATGGCAACAAGTTTGATGTTGTTAAAGGGAATGCAGGCGATCTGAAAGCGTAATATGTGCCAATACAGATATAAGAGGAAACCCTCATAATAATATGTAGTTTAAGCTGCATATTAGGTTTGCATGAATTATTATTTATGAACATATTTGGACCGAAAAACATGACTTTTACTATTTATGTTGTTAAATCATTAATCCATACAGGATTCATTTTGAAGCAGTTGTATATATTATTAAACCAAAGTAGTTACATCATAAAACACAGATTTATTATAGCCATAAAGCATATGAATTAATAAAGATTTATGCACCAAAAACTAGTCAAGTTGTTGAGTTTTCCCAACCAAACTATTTCACTAACAATAATTAACATTTTAGTGCATACACACTTTGTGTAAATCGGATATACTACTGAAACACATAATGATGGTTTTACTCGTTATTTGGATTGACACCTATCATTCTTCCAGATCTCCACCAGCCCAAAATTATGGTGCTTATATAACAAAAAACTCGCGCCAATCGGTTCATCTTGAAATTTGTATGAACACTAAAAACACAAATATGATAGTTTAGTATTTAGAAATCAATTATTTAAAAGATTTTCCACATTTGAAGGTTGGTCTAATATCACCAAACAGTTTTAAATGTGATGTTTAAGCAGTATTTTACATTTTGCCATGTAACTCTATATAACACATCAAAATCCTCACACATACATACAGCCGGAGGCAGGCACTCATGCTCGCACACACACACAAGCACGCACGCATACTCGCACACACATACACAAGCACGCACTCATGCTCGCACACACATACACACGCACGCACTCATGCTCGCAAACACATACACAAGCACGCACTCATGCTCGCAAACACATACACAAGCATGCACTCATGCTCGCACACACATACACAAGCACGCACTCATGCTCGCAAACACATACACAAGCACGCACTCATGCTCGCACACACATACACAAGCACGCACTCATGCTCGCACACACATACACACGCACGCACACACGCTCGCACACAGATACACAAGCAAGCACTCATGCTCGCGCACAACACTTTACTCACACACAAGTCATAAATCATATATGTTCATGCGTGCACTCATGCTCGCACACACATACACAAGCACGCATTTATGCTCGCACACAACAATTTACTCACACACAAGTCATAAATCATATACTTTCATGCATCAAGTGAACTGAAACATTAAGGCGAAATTATCACTACATAAAATAAACATAAAATTCCTAACACATTCAGCAAAACATTTATTTATCAAAACACATTGTATACTACTATATTGGATGCCTTTGTCATTACCGATAAAACTCAACAGGAAATTGATCTAAACTGAGATTAGTTTATTCCTTTGATTTCAAATTTTGTTATGTGTTCTTGCATTTGTTTTGTTGTTGTTGTATTTTTGTTGTTGTAATAAGCACTTATTTCTTCCCCAGTGTTTAAGCTTCGTGTTTTGCTATTAAGGTCACTAATGCCAATACATAGCACTGACAGGATAACTATGGCACCGTATGTCCCTCATTCATGGTCTCTGGTGTATTACGTTTCTGATGTAACCAGTATCTTTAATATGATAGTAATTATAAATATGTATTTGAACTTTTGATACAATATGGATGAATAGGTCTGTTAGTATCTTCATTATCAACCTTATTCTTAAATGCTCATAAGTGTGGCTATTAAGAAAGCATGACGAAACATAATAGAATCCTTAAATAGTGTTAACATTTGATCCGTCTTAATCTTGTTACGGTTGTGCAATTTTAGAAGTCTATTCATCACCTTAAAGGGTGTTCATCCAGCTTTCTGTGAGGATCTTGGGGTCCGACTAAAATTTACAAATAATTCTATTCTGAGGTGTCAACACCTAAAACATAAGATGGAAATGACTGATTAGTTACCGTAATATGTGCTATCATGCGTACACCAGGGTTACTAAAAGCATTGTAAGCCGGAGCTCATGCAAAATATATGATGAATTCAACTGTTAGTCATGAACAACACGCTGTTAACACCCTATTTTATTTAAACGTATATGAATAAGAACATTTGTTAAATTTACGATGTTTCTAGATAGTTTTTTAACTTAACACCTTTAAACCAATTGGATTATTACTAAAATTCATTTTATTAAGCAATAGTTCAAATATAATAACTCATTTGCATAGTTCGTGATATACTGTATTATAATATTTAGTATGGTTTTATTACTCCCCAAGAATGTAATGTGATTAATTGTTATAATTAATATTGATATCATTGATATTGCTTCAACAGCCTATATGTTTACATGTAAGACCAACATGAAAATGCTCTTTTATATCTATTATTTGTGTATAATAATTTAAGTAATTTTCTTTAGAATCGTCATCAGTGATTAATCGTGTACTCGCGTTGGACCACTGAGTGCTCTGCGATTGCTATATAATAATAATACGATGTTGTTAATTAAACTGATCGATATTCTAAATACTAAATTCACTTTGAAAGAACGAATCCGACATGCCCGTAATAGGAGTCATGTCACCTTTTATTAGTTGGCACTCCAATGGCGTTCTCTAATTAAATGGGATGGGCAGATAATATACAAACACGTCAACATATTGATACTTACTTGTTTGTTATGTCTTATATCTATGGGATATATTGCACGTTTAATTATATTTTACCGTTTGCAACATTTGTAATTTGGGGATTTGACAATATGTCATTACTAACCCACTTTTAATCTGATACTTTTCAATCATTAACATATCTCCCGTGTCAGTTTGGTACATGCGTAACATGTTCATTGACCAAGACAGTAACTCGATAAGCAAAGACCGATTATCGAAGGTGACTAACTTTGACACTGTTTACATTTCCGAGCACAACCTTTTTCTTGTTGCACTACGGTTATATAGGATAAAAGAACATGCAACGTGTAACAATGTTTAAACTAAAGGAAGTGAATAACAAATGAAAACAACAGAAAGATCGATACTCCACTTATAAACTGTAATAATTACACAACGAATCACTATGAATTGAAGAAAATATTATCAATATTTGTTCCACGACTATGTTTCATATACAATAAGAAACTATGGATCTCTTTAAATGTAACCATTATATCAGATAGTCAAAGAAGCGATAAATGTTCGCTTATTACCATATATATTTCAAACCTGTTTCAGTACATCACTGTCTTGCCCACAATTTCTTGTTGTACAGTGTCTCGCTCAACTTTGTGTATCTCAGATCAACCTTAATGATGGCTACAGCAGTTGACATCGGCATGGTAAAGTAGACTTCATGTTGTAGTACGGGGTCTCACTCAACTTTGTGTATCTCAGATCAACGTTAATGAGGGCTACAGCAGTTGACATCGGCGTGGTGATGTAGACTTCATGTTGTTGTACAGGGTCTCACTCAACTTTGTGTATCTCAGATCAACGTTAATGATGGCTACAGCAGTTGGCCTCGGCGTGGTAAAGTAGACTTCATGTTGTTGTACAGGGTCTCACTCAACTTTGTGTATCTCATATCAACGTTAATGATGGACGCAGTAGTTGGCATCGGCGTTGTAAAGTAGACTTCATGAAAAACCTTACCTACAAATTAAATTGTCCAATCTAGCGTTGTAATGTACTGTTAGACATGGTCATAATGTGTTGCATAGAAATAAACGGCAATGGTTGACATTAGTTACATACATTAATAATACGAATACAAAATGCCGCTATGTCCTTTTTTTATTAAAATTAAGTATTTTTACGATTAACAATGTAATATTAACTTGACAAAAATATATTAGCAAAGTTGTTATGGATTAGTGTAAAACACATTCCTTTTATTGAATGAATGACATTATGTCTACCGGAAGTGGTCAGTATGAATATGGACATCCTGATATTGGTTTGTACGTCTTTAGTCAATAAATAAATTATTCTGATGTCATTTGATACGTGTTGACTTCCTTGTGATATTCAAACCACAATCATTTTGAGTTATTTGATCTAGTTCTTGTAATTCATGCTCTCGTTCTATCCCACAGTTATCAGTAGCTTATACTACTTACCTGCGCATCAATGTCCGCTCGTGACATCGCCTTGGGTATCTTCACAGAGCTGATGCTGGAAAGTCCTCCACATAATGCACAATATCCACCTTTTTGTCTTGCACTTATGATTAAACATAAGTTGACGCCAATCAGTAACATATAGGTATATCTCATTTTGCCGATGAATATCAAAACGTAGGAAAACAGTTCCATGTGTCCTATCCTCTACTACTACCGTAGGCAAATGGATATGTGTTTGTAGTTTGTATGTCCTATCCTCTACTACTACCGTAGGCTAATGGATATGTGTTTGTAGTTTGTATGTCCTATCCTCTACTACTACCGTAGGCAAATGGATATGTGTTTGTAGTTTGTATGTCCTATCCTCTACTACTACCGTATGGCAAATGGATATATGTTTGTAGTTTGTATGTCCTATCCTCTACTACTACCGTAGGCTAATGGATATGTGTTTGTAGTTTGTATGTCCTATCCTCTACTACTACCGTAGGCAAATGGATATGTGTTTGTAGTTTGTATGTCCTATCCTCTACTACTACCGTAGGCAAATGGATATGTGTTTGTAGTTTGCATGTCCTATCCTCTACTACTACCGTAGGCAAATGGATATGTGTTTGTAGTTTGTATGTCCTATCCTCTACTACTACCGTAGGCAAATGGATATATGTTTGTAGTTTCTATGTCCTATAGTCAAGATACTTAGCTTTTGATTATTTTAGGATTGCTCGGAAATGTTCTCACGTAAACGTTACGTGTATTTTCACTTCGGTTGTAATATACTTAATTAACATATTAAGTAATGGAAACCTTTTTATGTATCTGTTTTTGCCACAAAGTCTCATCTCCGATACATTTCACATTTGGATTTATATGTCTTATTCCTACACATATCCTTTTCGTGGGTTTGCTATGCAGGATATTTTGGAGTTAAAACTGTTCAGACTACGTTTCGTAGCATGAATAGATTCCCCTGAGCTTAGTTACTTATACTCCTACTTTTTTAAACTTTTTACGCTAAATTGTTTCGACATTAAAGTACACAATTTTATTTCATTACAACAATTCGTATATTTTGTAAATGATGCGTTATTTTGCCCTTTAGATAATGATTATAGATGGTGATTAAATCATTAGTCATTACTAATACTACTACTACTACTGCTGCTGCTGCTGCTGCTTCTGCTGCTGCTACAACTACCACTACCACAACTACTACCACTACTACTACTATTACTACCACTACTACTACTACTACTACTGCTACTACTTCTACTACTAGTAGTAGTAATAACAGTAGGAGTAGTAGGAGTAGTAGTATTGTTACTACTGCTACTACTACTACTGCAACTACTGCTACTACTAGTGGTAGTAGTAGTAGTAGTAGTAGTAGTAGTAGTAGTCGTAGTCGTAGTAGAAGTAGTAGTAGTAGTAGTAGTAGTAGTAGTAGTAGAGTAGTAGTAGTATTACTAGTAATAGTAGTAGTAGTAGTAGTGCTACTACTAGTAGTAGTACTAGTAATAGTAGTAGTAGTAGTAGTAGTAGTAGTAGTAGAAGTAGTCGGAGTAGTAGTATTGTTACTACTACTACTGCTACTACTGCTACTACTACTTCTAGTAGTAGTAGTAGTAGTAGTAGTAGTAGTAGTAGCACAAGTAATAGTAGTAGTAGGAGGAGTATATCCAGTTGTTTATATTTAGTAATTTCTTCAACGTGGACAATGAATACTAATGGTAACGCAGCACTGTTGAACCGTTAATTTCACAGAAACGAATTCTTTACACGTGTGAGGAATTCGTGCGAATTCTTCACACATGTGAAGAATACGTGCGGATATTTCACGAAAATCGCACGAATATGTCACAAATTTGTGAAATTTACGTTTGGCATCTCTACCCCTAGTAGAGCAAAAACGTATTTTTCACATGTTAAAACAGCACGAAAAAAATGCAATAAATGATTGTTTAGACGAAAACGTCACATGTACATACAGATCGGCGAAAATATAACATTATTAGAAAAATAGGCGGAGCACAACACAACACGAAAAAACAGAACAGAACAGAACAGAGAATGGAACAGAGAATGGAACAGAACAGAACAGAACAGAATATAGTATAAATCCCATTAATGGTGTGCAGTTTTAACGGCAACAAACAATGTACTAATTTGGCTTGTGTACAGCTGTACGATGTACGTTTTTGGTTTTCTCTCATACGATCCATTATGAAGAGACGGCGAAGCGCGAAATAACTTTGAAATTTTGAATCATGTTCTTCGCGCGCGTCTTCGTTCTCCATCATCGTTTTTTTCGTGCATTGCCTAAAGGCCGATGTTCCAAGCGGAAGCTGCGATGGCGATGCTTGATGGTGCAATGGCGATGCGTGAAGGTGCGATGGCGTTGCGCGAATGTGCAATGGCGATGCGCGAAGGTGCAATAGCGATGCGCGAAGGTGCGATGGCGGTGCCAGAAAAAGTAATGACGATGCACGAAGATGCGATGGCGGTGCCCGAAGGTGCGATGGCGAATCGCAAAGGTGCGATGGCGTTGCGCGAATGTGCAATGGCGATGTGCGAAGGTGCAGCCATCGCACCTTCGCACCTTCGCTCTTCGTCGTCACATCTTTTCGCTTCGTTATCGAAACATCGGGCTTCTATAGTCTTTTTTTATGATAGCAGACATGACAGACCTAACGATATGTATTGATAAAAATACTTTACATCATTTGGTCCGTTAAATGGTAGAGTTTTAATAACTCGGCGTTTGATGCACAAATAACATAGAACAATCGTAAAGGTAAAATCGCGCGACGTTTACCATATTTTAATGGTTACATGTTTTTTGTCCGTAAACGAAACAAATGAAAATATCAATACAGGTAAATCCCTTTCATAAATGTTGAGTGCCAAATCTGGCTCACTGTGATCTTGACCTTCAAGGTCAGAAATAGAAAAATGTAGTAAGGATCATAATCCATAGTTTATACTACAGCGCCTAGAGGTACCATCTTGGTACGTTGATTCAGTTTAGGACGACAGAGTGCCACGTACCATTATTGGATCACTGTGACCTTGACCTTCAATGGTAATTTAGAAATAGCTTGTAGGGCCTATAACTACTAACGGACATACAGGTACCAAAAGAAAAAATGCATTTTGCGAATCGTTTGGATATATTGCAGCGAGGTACTTTTTAAATCATTCTAGCTTTTCAACGGATATGTTTATGTAGATTTGCGATGTGGTTTTGCTACAGATATTTACGGACAGACAGATAACTTGCCAAAATCGATTACCTTAGCTGGCACTGCATAATTTATGCAACTGCCATTCGACGACGTTATGGCACATAAATGTGTTACCCCTGTCCGTCCGTGCGTGCGCCTGCCGTCCGAAATTTCATGTCGGCTCCATAACTTTCGCACAATTATTCCTCATATAAAACAAAGGTGCGCAGCGCGCAACGGCCGGGCGGCTATATTCATGGTCAATGTCGCTGGGCGCTTAGAGGTCATAGAGTTTGTATGGACATTCGTGTCCACTCTGTATATTCCACATACATAGACCGATTTTCAAATTACTCATGACACATTTATTCCTCATAACACAAGCGTGCAACCGCCAGGCGGCTACCTTCAATGTCAAGCTCGCACTAAAGCATGGGCACCCATGTCCTGTCAGCTGGCTGTGAAAAATACGTTCGTACGAAAAAGTAAAAAAAAAAGTCAAACGTATTTGTCACATTTTCGATTAGTGATATTTACGGCCGTATTTGTAACAAAAGTGTGAAGAATTCGCACGAATTCCTGACACGTGTGAAGAAATCGTTTCTGTGAAATTTACGGTTCAACACAGCACCATCTTATAGAAGAGAACATTTCTTGTAGTGACTGAAACACACTTTGCATTAGTAAGGCTTTGTACAATATAAAGTAGGTAACAATGACGTATAATAATGGCTATCATAGTAATTATTTCTAACTGTGAAAGTACTGAGTATTTAAAATGAATTGAATTATTGAATAGTTTTTAACCGCTAATTAGCATATTGTTTATGTTCTTTTGAGATACCCCATAGACAGGGGACGCATACATACATGTAACAACCCTGTCCGTATCCTAATATCGAATACATTCAAATTTTTCTTTAACGTGCTCATAGGATAGATTCTGTTTCGTTAAAGTTCCCAATTGACGTAGGCGTTAATTCATGAAACTTGGTACACATAATCAAATATGTAGAGTCTTTCAGATGCCTAATGACATTATAGCAACAGGTCAAAGGTCAAAGTCACAGTAAGTTAATAATGCATTAGGACTTAATTCTGCAAAATAGTTGATATATGTGAATGGAACTTTATGTGATTACGTCACTGCCTTGCTATATTTTAAAATTAATTGTTATTTGCTGACAAAAATATAATCTTCAGTAATTGAATAATGTGTTATATATGTAAATCCCGTTTCTTGAAACTTTTGAATAAATTATTGCAATCGAAGTTAAGCTTTGAGTAAGCAACATTGATGTCATTGTCTGTGTTTGTTCTGATGTTCTGAAGATTGACCGGGGCAACATTGGACATGTTTCAATTACAGGGATATAGCCCCATGTCTAGTGGACCTGTTACGCTTACAGGGATATAGTCCTATGTCTAGTGGACATGTTACAATTACATGGATTATAGTTGGTCAAAATGCAAGATGGCTATCACAGCTAAATATAGGAAAGATTGTAAAGGATGCAAAACTTTATTTCGGAATATGCAAACAAAGATTCATTGTATAGTCTATATGGAGGAAATCCCTCTAAAGGAAAGACAGACAGTCAATCCTTTTGTTGTCATAAAGCATTCGGTCTGGTGCGTCGTTTTAGGAGGTCAGAGGTTCGAGTACATTTCATGTTTCATAGGCTGTATAATATAACTTTATCAATCTCGAATATTCAATATACGTATCGATTAAATATATAATGTGGTTCATGCTGACATATTTATTACAATATATGCACAGCTAATACCACAAAGAAATATTGTCTTGTTATGTGTTAGATAATCAATGAGGATGCGTCTGCATTGCATCATTTTATAAACAAATACTCATTAAAGCAGTAACTGGGTAATATTCCTGGGTTTCGAAGGTATCTTTACATTGAAAGTTATTGGTCCATAAATATGAACGTGTTATAAATTACATCGAAATCTCTCCTTATCCCTTTACATCAGTGCTGTCGTTATTCTAAACATGTTACGTATAACAAAATGATGAAAACGGTGTTGCTGTTGACAAGTGATTTGTGCATGTGGACACACAACATTATCATATCTCCAGGTGTAACACACTCATTGCATCACAGGATGTGTCCGCCTGGGGTATCGCATGATGGCGGTCAGTAAATAATTATCATTTCTTTTTGTAAAAAAATGCATTTTCACTAATTTAAAGTGCCATTTTTGGTTTATATCACATTGTTGATATATTTGTTACATTTTTCAAGCATTGTCATGTTGAAATTGTGAGAGTTTATTTGTTTTTGCTTATATGGAAATTAGTGTATGAACACAATAGTTTGGCATCTCAGTGTTTATGTTTTTAAAGAGAGCTTTCGTTCATGAGGCAAGTTTTTTCTTAGAAGCTACATGACCCCCATTTTTCTGTGTTTTTTTGCCAGCATATGTGTCATATGTGATGAGAATGTAAGTTATTCATTTTTAATTTGGGCCTAGATATGAATGACAACATGGCATTTACATTTTAATTCACACACAACTCAATGCAAAAATCAATGTGCGTGTTACACCGCCAATCAGACCTGAATGGGCCATTACAGTTTATATTGTTTATGCTCTTGTCTTCTTTTAGCACACATCGGCGACATACGAGTTGTGATCTATTGATTGGCAAAAATGCTTTCATTAACGTAGATATTAGCATCACATATATATCCGCATTATATTACATTCATAGTTTTTATTGTTGTTCAGGGGGCGTCCGTGGCCGAGTGATGAGAGTCTCTGACTTGAAATCGTTTGCTCCTCACCGCTGTAGGTCTAGGAATCTGTATGTGAAGAAGCTATCCATCTAGGGTCTTCCACTACCAGTGGAAGCTCGAAAGTCGCCATATGAGCTGTTTTTGCGACTATAAACTTCAGTTCAATTCAATTCAATTTTATTTTTGTTCTTGGTTTAAACACACAAAAACACAATATGTATGTATTATCTTTATTTTTATTTAAGTGAATAATAAAAGTTCACACGAATTGAGTCTCAACTATTACTGTACAAACTACACCAAAGTTTAAATGCATGAATGAATTATAAACAAGTATAGAACAATATATACTGAACAAAAAAAGAAACTTCCGCTGATGTTGATGCTGATTGTTTAGACAGAAAAACAGGAAACAATGATGTTTTAAGAATAATTAGATAGACCGCCAACAATAGTCCAAAGATGTTTTTGAAAAGTTCAGTACACAAGGGAGTTAGCCCCATTTTCCTTAAAACATGCATTTTGGCCAAAAAAAAAACCAAATTAAATCTATGAAATTTACCGAAATGTGTCCGAGGCAATATACTATATACGTTCCTTACCAAAAGAATCACAAAACAACATAACACAGATTGCGTAGATTGCAGCTTTCGATTATCAACTATCATCAAACTACATCCCTTTAACATTTTCATATCATTCATAAAAGAGTATTGCTTGGCAAATTTGAAACTGTTTAATGGGATATTTAGTACTCACCTAAGTGTGCTACAAACAGCAAACATTGTTTTATTAAAACGCTGTTTAAGCTTTTATACGCCCTCAAAAACTGACCTATGGAAATACCAGCAAAAAAGTCGGATATTTCTTTTTTTTTGTTCAGTATATTTGTATTGTATATTTGATACATATAACATATATATGGGTGACAGTTCAAGATTCCCAACTGAAAGAAAATAAATAATCGCTAATATTGATTACTAACTCCAAACTCAAACATAGCTAACTGTGATGTTGAGTCCTGACGTCAATAACGTATTGAGAATTTCGATGGTAGGCGTGTTTGGCCTTACTCGTATCATCTCGATAGTAGAAAAAACTACACGCCTATCATCTCGTGAATGATTTTCCTATACTTGAACCCAGCAGTTAAATAAGTCCTACATAAAACGTGCATTAGTAATAACTGTTGCGACAGTAATCATATTTAAATGCTAGGATTGTTGAGAGCAGTGTGATACATTAATTATTCGAGCTGTTTCAACAATACGCCAAGGTAGGTAGGAACGTAATTAAATATTTTGGAATAATTCCAGATATTCGTACATATTTGATGTTTGATTCAGTCGACTCGAAGTGTATGCATTTAGGAGCAAAGGTTGTATCGGCTTAGAAGGAATTCAAGAATGCCTAGTAAATAATAGTTATAATTCATTCCAGTAAGTTAAAATAAGTAGTAAACACGAACAACGATTCCACAATATTTACTTTCACAGTTATCACTCAAACATCCAACATATATATAATTACATCGCGGACCCTGCTTGAATCCAACACAGATTTTGGTAGTGATGAAAATGTTGTGTCTCCGATTATATAATAGCATTTGCTCATTTTCAAGCCGTCTTTAATACAACATAATTTTCTATAATTTACATTTAGTGCTTTTGTTTAACTCACCAAACGTGTTAAAAGCTTACAAGGACTATCAAAACCTGACTTCTATGGTGATGTGATTTATAAACTTCGTAAGATCCTTGGTCATGAACGCTTTTCATACTGTCTTTGTTAAACTTGTTAAAAAGTTTATCAAAAGAGGTTATGACCCTATCATTTTGCAACGTACTGCATTCTTGGTGGTAGACCCTTTTACAGTTCGCCACTATGCTTTCCTCTTTAATTGTACGATGACCAGACAGGCTGTGGACCCTATGATGACGCCTACCTAAAGCCCATTTGGACGGTGGCGTTTGATGTTTGTCCATGATCTTTCTTGTCGTGCCCTTAATGGTTTATTCTCTTACTGCTCTGGCTTTTGCAAAGTCACTGAGTACCTTCATTGTGGCTTTCTAGGCTATTTTTTTTTTGTATTATATTTACACGAGCATATTTGTGTTTTACTTATATTGCCTATTGATGCTGCCTTGTTGGTTAGAGATTAGATCATGGCGGGGATTTCTTTATTTACCTGTCCTGTTTTATTGGGATGACAGTAGGGTAAGTGTGAGGTTTGGTGCACCCTAGAACCGGTTTAAACCCACAGTGGCCTACTTTGCCACTGACCGTTCCAAGGCGGTAGCCCTATTGTCAACCCTTTTTGTGTTTGTAATGTCGTTTGCATTTATTATTGCTTTTGCCTGCGTGTTTGTCTGTTTGCGTGTCTGTTTCTGTGTTTTTGTGGTTTACTGTCCTCCTTGAATGCTACTTTTCCTTGTCGATCTTTTTATATTTATTTTACTATTGGCTTGTATTACTTCCTATAAGGAAGCTGGTGGATATTTATTCGATATAAACACCATAGACATTCACACTTCCCCCTCCCTACCCCCACCCACCCGGCACACACACGCACACGCACACACCCTACTTCTACTCACACCCCACCATCCATCCACACACGCACCTCCCCCACCCTCACACCCACACACAAACAAATCACCACTAGTTACACAAAAGGCACCATTGGACCTTTATGGGAGGGTCTATACCACATACCCTGCTGTGTTTCCGCTCTCACCCGCTGTTTGTAAGTTGATTAAGTTGGACCTTTTAAAATAACTCTATCTGCCTTTATTTATAGATATTATCTTTTCATTCGTTTTAAGAACTATGTTTTTGGGCCAGTTTCAATACAATCATTCAGTATATATACATGTATAATTTCTCCCATGTCCATAATGCGTAACACAATTACTTGTTATCGGCTACCGTTATATGGCGGCATGTAATCAACATTAAGCATTTTGGAGACTCACTGATTATAACGAGTTTTGAGTTTAAAGGGCCCAATACAGTGACTTTGAAACAAATTATTTCATATAACCGTTAACTCTAAGCTCATATTTTTTAGAATCGTATAATGAATAAAAATAAAGTGTAACATTCCGCGCTGGCTTAATATGAGCTACATGTTTTAAAACACCGTCCATCATATTCCAAATCTCTTATTTCTTAATTACGATATGACACTAATGTATAAGATACACGTATTGACATGATAATAACTAGATTTTGATCAGAGCTGATCAAACGGGCTTTCCACATTGGATAACGTCATGACTTCAAAATTTAACGTTCACTTTTACAGACTAAGATATATGAAATGTTTGAAACTAGAACTAATGCAACTGGCGGCCATCTTGGACGACGTAATGAAACCAAAATGTTCAGTGCACTATTCCAGTCTTAGCCCCAAACGCTGTGTCAAAGATTACTGTGAAAAGTGCCATGGAGAAAAAGATAAGAACAGGACATGACCAAACGGACTTTCCAGTTTGGATGACGTCATGACGTCACGATGATCAGTTTTCACTTAAATGATGGCCATTGTAATATTGTCAATGCTTTTATCAATAACATTGAACAAAAACAGTGAGAAGGGAAAATGAATAACTGTGATACAATATTTTTCTTGTATGACGTCATGACTCGAAATGATGTTAATGCATATCGAGTTCATGAGCTCTACAACACGTGCATATATAATTTTAAATTCAATCATAAATGCGGCAGAAGATATAACTATTATAATATATTTCATTAGACATCACGTGGAGCCATAATGGATGACGTCATGATGTCACAATGGTCATTTCTCACTGAAACTATGGCCTTTATGATTTTATCAATAAAATTGCAAGAAAAACGGTCAGAAAGGAAAAATAAATAATTTTCATTTACTAATGACGTCACTGGCGGCAATCTTTGTCATGACGTCATGAAACCATTTTATGTTCTTGCACAACTCGATCCTGAACTTTACAATCTTTGAAATCTGGCGATAAAATATGTTTATCATGACGTCACTGGCGGCCATCTTGTATGACGTCATGGCTCCGAATGATGTTAATGCACATCTAGGTCATGCGCACTACAAAACGTGAATTTATAACTTTAAATTCGATCATAAATGCAGGACAAATAGCGATTACAATATATTTCATTTGAAAGTCGGCTTAGAGCCATAATGGATGACGTCATGACGTTAAGATGGTCATTTCTCACTTTAACGATGGCTTTTATGATTGTATCAATACAATGTCAACAAAAACGGTCAGTAGCGAAAAATAGTAATTTTCATTAACGGGTGACGTCATTGGCGGCATTTTCTGATGACATCATAGCGCCATTTTATGTTCTTGCACAACTACAGCCTGAACTTTATAATATGTAAAAGTTTCATTCAAATCCGATCATAAATGCATGAGATATAGTGATAACAAAATGTTCATGTAAACGCCCGCGACGGCCCTCTTGGATGACGTCATGACACCAACATTTGCAGTGCACTATTCCGGACTATTTACAACTGTGTAAACGTTTGAGGCGCTGTGACAAAGATTTCTGTGAAAAGTGGATAGAAGAAGAAGAAGAAGAAGAAGAAGAAGAAGATGAAGAAGAAGAAGAAGAAGAAGAAGAAGAAGAAGAAGAAGAAGAAGAAGAAGAAGAAGAAGAAGAAGAAGAAGAAGAGAAGAAGAAGAAGAAGAAGAAGAAGAAGAAGAAGAAGAAGAAACAGAAGAAGAAGAAGAAGAAGAAGAAGAAGAAGAAGAAGAAGAAGAAGAAGAAGAAGAAGAAGAAGAAGAAGAAGAAGAAGAAGAAGAAGAAGAAGAAGAAGAAGAAGAAGAAGAAGAAGAAGAAGATGAAGAAGAAGAAGAAGACGAAGAAGAAGAAGAAGAAGAAGAAGAAGAAGAAGAAGAAGAAGAAGAAGAAACAGAAGAAGAAGAAGAAGAAGAAGAAGAAGAAGAAGAAGAAGAAGAAGAAAGAAGAAGAAAAAGAAGAAGAAGAAGAAGAAGAAGAATAAGAAGAAGAAGAAGAAGAAGAAGACAGAATACACAGATCGTGTCTACAGTAAAGGATGTGCCAGGCTTATGCCTTTTTGCTATTTTTTAATACTACAGTTACTATGTTGAATCAACTACGACATTTTTAAAACCTACTAGTTGTGTCAGTTGTCTCATCGATGCATTATTCAATGTGGTTTTAGAATAACGGACCATTTCAAAGACTTTGCAAGTAGCATAATGTTTTATATTTTAAAATGTCCGATATAAGAAAAGAAATCAGATCCATCTTAAATAATAATTTACTCACGCAATAAATTCATACCATTTCGGTAGATTGCATGGCCTGCTATTAACCTTAATTGTCTGTGTCATGTCCTTTGGTTTATTAACAAAACATTATAGGTTCACCAGCAGTTGTTATTAACTAAACAATATAGGTACGCCGGCAGTTGTTATTAACCAAACATTATAGGTACGCCGGCAGTTGTTATTAACCAAACATTATAGGTACGCCGGCAGTTGTTATTAACCAAACATTATAGGTACGCCAGCAGTTGTTATTAACCAAACATTATAGGTACGCCGGCAGTTGTTATTAACCAAACATTATAGGTACGCCGGCAATTGTTATTAACCAAACATCATAGGTACGCCGGCAGATGTTATTAACCAAACATAATAGGTACGCCGGCAGATGTTATTAACCAAACATTATAGGTACGCCAGCAATTGTTATTAACCAAACATTATAGGTACGCCGGCAGTTGTTATTAACCAAACATTATAGGTACGCTAGCAGTTGCAGTAGACCATTTATGATATAACAAATGATCAGCATCTTCTCAACAACTAAATGATTTACATAATACTTATTGTGCATGTATAAAGTTAATTTCTTCTGAACATCATTTTCGTGGATTTCAAGGACTGCTTTTGTTTGAAATTATAGTATTTCACACCACCATATCCGCCGTTATAATGCGAAACCGTGCCGGGTGTTGCGTAATCCCCATTGAGATTTACATGGGCGCAGTAGTCATACCACCAGCCTCCGTGAGCTCTAACACCACAGTTGCCAGCGTTGTCCTGGTCATACGTGGTGAAAGGACGTCCATTGTTGTACGGCAGACCATAGGCGCTATCACCTAGAATGTACCTATAGCAATTGCAGTAGACAACCAACCATTATAGGTACGCTAGCAGTTGCAGTAGACCATTTATGCTATAAATGATATAAAATTGATCAGCATCTTCTCAACAACTAAATGATTTGCATAATACTTATTGTGCATGTATAAAGTTAATTTCTTCTGAACATCATTTTCGAAGATTTCAAGGACTCAAGTCCTTTGAAGTTTTTGTATATCATACCACCTTCTCCACCGCCATAATTCGATAGCGTGCCGGGTGTTGCGTAATCCCCATTGAGATTTACATAGGCACAAATGTGATACCACCAGCCGCCGTGATCTTGAACAGCACAGTCTTGAGCGTCGTCCTGGTCATACGTGGAGAAAGGGTATCCATTGTGCCACGTTAGACCGCGGTTATCACCTAGAATGTAGACATATACCACATTGTATAATTAAAACAATATCACATATATTAAACATTTGTCGTTATATGGTAATTGTCGGAAATAGTTGCTAATAATGATATATGTATACATTAAGGAAAGTAATAACATGTTATGGAATGGGTTTTGTAGATTAATACAAATGTTACACTATGCAAGTACGCGTATGTTAATCATTATTATCATGGATTTTTAATCACATCTTCCGTCCTTGGGTTACAATTAATGGGATGTCTAAATTTAAAATGAAAGGAAAATGCCTAATTATTTTCTGATTAGATTTACTCTTTCATTTGTATGATAGCAAAATGGCTGAAATGATTGTCCTATTACTGTATTTTTTAATAATATTATGTTGTTTTTGCACCAATATTTACATAATTTTATTGTATTCCTAGAAGTGCCAACATTTAACAAGTTAACTTATTTGACGATTACATTTTGTCTTTTGTATCTAAAAGTTGTTATAACTGCAAATATTCATATCTCAGTTGATTATGACGGTATGAATTAGTCTTCTAAAGAATACACTTCATTCGGTCAGTAAAGAATCTTTTTTTTTCTAAGAGGTATTGCACTCAGTGATATATTCTGCATGGAGAATGCATTAAATTATTTCACTGCTGCAAACATGTATGCGTAAACGATATATCTTCTAGCTTGGAAAATTTTAAAATAATCTAAAATGCATGAGCTGAAACAGAAAATGATACTGTACTACAGATGATTCGATACACCATAATGAACTGTATATAACTTGTAATTTGTTACTGACCTGCAGTGCCTGCTGACTGTCCTATATGTAAGGTGTAATTGGCCCCTGATAGAGAGAAGTTTTGGTACGTTTGATACGCAGTAGACCCGTCTGCCGCCTCCAGATCTATTCGTAGCTCCGTGTTGCCTTGTGATGTCATGTCCTGTATACACCGTAGACCTGCACGTGAAGCATACATATCTAGAATAGTACACGTTTTGTTTTTTTGTTTTTTGTAAATATGCGCTTGCTGTATGTTACAAGATTGTCTCTAACATTTACATATATGCGTATTGTCTCTAATATTTACATATATGCGTATTTTCTCTTATGATATCACGCCAGCGTATTATCTCTAATAATACAACATCCGCGTATTGTCCCTAATGACACCATATATGCGTGTTGTTTCTAATAATACCACAACCACGTATTATCCCTAATAATACCACGTATGCGTGTTGTCTCTAATAAAACCATATCCGCGTATTGTCACTAATAATACCATATATGCGTGTTGTCTCTAATAATACTACATCCGTGTATTGTCCCTAATAATACCATATATGCGTGTTGTCTCTAATAATACCAAATCCGGGTATTGTCCCTAATAATACCATATCCGCATATTGTCCTAATATTACCTGTTAAAATCATGCTCTAGATATATAAACAGTATCATCATGGCGATACACAAATTTGATATGTATTACATGCAATGAAGCGTTTTTACATTGCATTTATGTATTGTTTAATGTTTGTTACATGTAATCATTTTATTACAGGTCTAATACTTATTGCAGTCATTCATTACATGTAGAAGCGCATACTGCGTCCAATACTTATGGCAGTCAGTCATTACATGTAGAAGCGCATATTGCGTCTAATACTTATTGCAGTCAGTCATTACATGTAGAAGCGCATATTGCGTCTAATACTTATGGCAGTCATGCATTATATGTAGAAGCGCATATTGCGTCTAATACTTATGGCAGTCATTCATTACATGTAGAAGCGCATATTGCGTCCAATACTTATGGCAATCATTCATTACATGTAGAAGCGCCTATTGCGTCCAATACTCATGGCAGTCATTCATTACATGTAGCAGCGCATATTGCGTCCAATACTTATGTCAGTCATTCATTACATGTAGAAGCGCATATTGTGTCCACTACTTATGTCAGTCATTCATTACATGTAGAAGCGCATATTGCGTCCAATACTTATGTCAGTCATTCATTACATGTAGAAGCGCATATTGCGTCCAATACTTATGGCAGTCATTCATTACATGTAGAAGCGCATATGGCGTCCAATTATTATGGCAATCATTCATTACATGTAGAAGCGCATATTGCGTCCAATACTTATGTCAGTCATTCATTACATGTAGAAGCGCATATTGCGTCTAATACTTATGGCAGTCATTCATTACATGTAGCAGCGCTTCTAAACATTACTTACATGTAAAAATTATGCTTTAGATATATAAACACTATCATAATGGCGATACACGAATTTGACTCAATACCTTTCTCGATAAATAGGAACTATTTTAATTCTTAATATGAAATCTAAAGATAATTTCTTTGTTTTGTTTGTATGTACATATATTTTTTGTCTTTCCCATCTAGCATTGTTCAATTGTTTACTAATTCTTGAACATATCCTGGTACATATGTGTTCTCACTATGCCTTAAGAAACCCTTCATACTTTTTTAATTCTACTGTTACATTTGATACATACGACTAAGACTTACTTAGAATATAAAAAACTGTATGGAGAGAATATGGAACTGTCTAAAACCAATTACTAAACGGATTATATAAACATCTCACTGCCATTTTATGAGTTGTAAAAACGGCGATGACGGATTTAAACTAATTGTTAAGGTGACACTTCTTATCTTAGCAGGTATTGAGTCTAATCCTGGCCCTGGAGCGAGTAACGGTATTATTAAGTCAACTATTTCAATTGTTCACAATAATGTCTGCAGTCTACTTCCAAAATTAGATATTGTCGAAAATGAATTAGCATCTCATGATATTATTTGTATAACCGAGTCCCACCTCGACGCCTCGATAGCGGATAACCAATTACAATTAACCGGATTTCAAAACCCATTTCGTAAAGACCGTAATATGCACGGCGGTGGTGTACTAATTTATGCTAAAGATAACCTTCACTGTTCCGTTAGGAGGGATCTTATGAAGGATAATCTTGAACTGTTATGGCTGGAAGTAATATGTAACGATTATAGTAATTTTTTAGTTGGAGCGTTCTATCGACCGCCAAACTCTCAGGTACACCTATTGGATTTGTTATATGACAGTATATCCCAATCATTGAATAATAATATCCCAGTCTTTGTGACAGGGGATTTTAATATCGACGTCTTATCAAATTCGTCTAACAGATTTAAACTATTGTTACAATATTAAATATGACAAATATTATTAACGAGCCAACCAACTTTACTGTGACGCCGGGAACGTGCATTGATCTATTTATTACGAATAAGACCTCGCTATCTAAACACTTGAATGTACATACAACAATATGCAGCACACACTCTCCTGTGTCTGTTGAAATTAGCTTTCAGACATTTAGAAGACTAGCCTATAAACGGGTTATTAGAAATTATGATGCCACTGACTTAAATGGTCTTAGTACGGATATACGCAATACTAACTGGGAAGATGACGTGTTTAACTGTGATGATATAAACGCAGTATTCTATAATTTTTGCAATACTTTTAATGATTGTGTAACACGTCATGTACCTACAAAGACTGTTGTTATACGTCCCAATGATAAACCGTTTATGAACAATAATATACGCTTTAAAATGCGACAGCGAAACAGAATGCACAAGAAAGCTAAGTCTTCAAACAATCCATTGCATTGGTCAATGTTTAGGCAACTTATAAATGAGGTAATTGCTTTAATCCGCGAATCTAAGGAATCATACAAGACTAAACTTACATCCCAGTTAACTGAT
This sequence comes from Cyrtodaria siliqua, assembly GCA_037043455.1. Classification (NCBI taxonomy): domain Eukaryota; kingdom Metazoa; phylum Mollusca; class Bivalvia; order Adapedonta; family Hiatellidae; genus Cyrtodaria; species Cyrtodaria siliqua. The sequence goes on from JAWPHD010002228.1 coordinate 157,275, forward strand.
AAATCAATCCCCCCGGGTAAATGGTGGCGTATAGCAAAATCGATCTCTAAATTGAACACAGTAACTCAACCAAACTTTCCAATAAAAAAAAACGGTCGTATTTTAATACATCCAGTAGACAAAGCAAACGCATTGAATTCTTTCTTTTCTGCAACATCTCATATTGAACATGAACCGGAATTACCTACTTTTTATAATCGCACTGACAATAAAATGAATGACTTTATTATAAATGAAACGGAAGTAATTGATCAATTGAAAATCTTGAAATTATCGAAACCTCCAGGCCTAGATATGATTAGCCCAAAGGTGTTAAAATTAGTTATAAATAGCATCGCTGCTCCATTGACGCGACTTTTTAATCTGTCATTGTCAACTAGAAAAGTACCATACCAATGGAAACAGGCGAATGTAACTCCTATTTTTAAGGACAAGGGAGAACCTGACATGCCGGGCAATTATAGGCCCATATCCATTACCAGTATTATTTGCAAATTGGTGGAAACAATCGTATTTAAACACTTGTTCAACTATATCAAAACGAATAACCTTTTGTGCAAATACCAGGCAGGTTTTCAACCTAGAGACTCTCCAGTAAATCAGCTCATAGAAATATATAATAACATAATAAGCAACCTCGACGCTGGGAAAGATGTACGATTTATATTTTGCGATATTGCTAAAGCATTTGACAAAGTATGGCATGCTGGGTTGCTTTTTAAATTAGCTAAATATGGTATCAATGATTCATTATGTAAATGGATACGTAGTTATCTCTCTGATAGGCAGCAAAAAAGTAGTCCTAGATGGATTCTCTTCAAGCTTCAGTACTATAGATGCAGGTGTTCCGCAAGGTTTTGTTTTAGGTTCGTTTCTATTTTTGCTTTATATAAATGACATCACAGATGACTTATTGAATGATGTACGGTTATTTGCTGATGACACTTTTCTTTTTGTTGTCGTTGATAAAAACCCAGTAGAATGTGCCAACTCTCTTACACATGATCTTTGCAAAATATCTGAATGGTAAAAACAATGGGCTGTTACATTTAATCCTCAAAAAAACAAAAGCCTTGTCTGCACTAGAAGAAACTATAACCACCCACCAGTCTACTTTGATAATGATATAGTACAAGACGTAGCGTCACATTGCCACCTTGGATTAACAATTCAGTCCAATGCAACTTGGTCGCATCATATAGAAAATATATATGAAAAATCATGTGCACGATTAAACATTCTAAGAATACTTAAGTACAAACTTGACAGACATTCTCTTTTGAAAATATATATCGCCTTTATAAGACCTATACTTGAATATGGCGATTCAGTATGGGATAACTGTACACAGGGGGAATCTGATCTATTAGAGAGCGTCCAAGTTGAAACAGCACGAATAATAACAGGCCTCAGGTGCAATTCCTCTAGATCATACTTATATAATGAATTGAACTTAGAAACATTAACAAAAAGAAGAAAAGATCATAAACTTGTAACTGTTTACATAATAATTTATGGCATAAGTCCAGATTACATGTTAAACTTAATCCAGCCATACTTACCTGTAAACAATAATTATAACCTTCGAACTTCAGGATTAAAATAACGTCTCCCTCTTTGTCGTACAACATCATATTATAACAGCTTTCTACCGAATAAAATTAAATTTTCTACCGAATAAAACTAAATTGTGGAATGCTTTACCTTTAGACGCTAAAAATGCACCATCTGTTGAACAATTTAAGCATAAATTAAGGCTATTGAACATAGGACTAACAGTCCATATCACTATAATATAGGAAATAGGAATTATAACATCATCCATTGTCAATTAAGAAATAACTCAAGTAATCTAAATAAGCATGTATTTGACCACTTCGTTGACCACTTCTTGACCATTTATTTGACCACTTCTTGACAGATTCAGCAGTATGTCCGAAATGTGGCAATCCATGTGAGGACAATACTCATTTCTTTTTCAACTGTCCACTGTATAACCAATTCAGAAATGACTTACTTGATACCCTAGCCAATCTTGTTGATGTCACGCATATCAACATTGACTTGATACTAGGTATTTGCATGAATGTGTACATGTATGTATATACTATTTTATTTTCAGATATGTTTTGTCACAATGCTAGAATGTTTTTATATTTTGTCATCTTTCTTCCTTTTTAATGTAATTTTTATTTTTTTGTTTGTCTGTTTTGTTCTCAGTTATCTTAAATTCCAAAATTAACTATTGGTTACAGAAACTCATACTAAAACCAATATATTTTGTAATAATCGGTACATTTTTATATATATTTCGTATTGGTTTCCAGTATGATTTTCTTTCTGTTTATTCTTTTTTTTCTCACTTAAATACTTTCTGACAGTACAAAGTGTTAATACTAAACAATCACGGTACACATGTTTCAAAGATTCTAAGTTAATTGTCAAACCAATATATGCAAACTGTACTACAATTCCATATTTTATGTTATGTTTGATATGAATGTATTGTTTATATGTAGAGGTCTTACATAGGCATTGCCTGTTGTCCAATCCCATTCAATACTTGAATTAAATATTGTTTAAATTAATTGTCCTAATATTACCATATATGCTGATTGTCTCTAATAATACCACATCCGCGTGATGCCTCTAATAATACCATATCCGCTTTTTTCTCTAAAATTATCATACATGTGTATTGTCTCTAATAATACCATATCCGAATTTCGTCTCTAATATTACCATATTTGCGTGTTGTCGTTAATAATACCATATCCCAGTTTTGTCTCTAATATTACCATACATGTGTATTGTCTCTAATAATACCATATCCGAATTTCGTCTCTAATATTACCATATATGTGTATTGTCTCTAATAATACCATATCGGCATGTTGTCTCTAATAAAACCATTTATGCGTGTTGTCACTAATAATACATTATTTTCGTGTTGCCTCTAATAATCCCACATAAAGGTATTCTCCCAAATAATACAATATATACGCTTATGATACATATGCATATACATACGTGTTGTCTCTAATAATTCAATATCTGCGTGTTGTCTCTAATAATAACATATATGCCTGTTGTTCGAATAATACCATATCCGCGTATATTCTCTAATACCATATATGCGTGTTGTCTCTAATAATTACATATACGCGTGTTGTCCCAATAATACCATATCCGCGTATACTCTCTTATAATACCATATATGAGTGTTGTCTCTAATAATAACATATATGCGTGTTGTCCCGATAATACCTATCCGCTTATTCTCTCTAATAATACCATACATGCGTGTTGTCTCTAATAATACCATATATGTGTAATGTCCCTAATAAAACCATATCCGCGTGTTGTCCCAATAATACCATATCCGCATATTCTCTCTAATAATAACATATGTACATGCTGTCTCTAATAATACAATATCTGCGTGTTGTATCTAATAATACCGTATAAGGTATACGTGTTGTCCCTAATAATATCATATCCGCGTATTCTCTCTAATAATAACATAATATATGCGTGTTCTCTCTAATCAGATTATATCAGCTGAATATTATAGACACTTTAGTCTATAATAAGACCATAAACGGCCTCAGTTTCTAATAAAACAAACGGGGGTTTTGTCTCTATTTATATAATCAAATTATAATGTGTATCTAAATAAGTCAATACACGCCTTCTGTCACTAATAATACAATATACGTTTTTTTATCTCAATAAGACAACAGCCTCTTTCAATCTCTAATAAGACAGTAGCCTCCTTTTTATCTCTAATAAAACAATAGCCTTTTTTTATCTCAAATAAGACAATAGCCTCTTTCTATCTCTAATAAGACAGTAGCCTCCTTTTTATCTCTAATGAAACAATAGCCTTTTTTTATCTCAAATAAGACAGTCTACGAGTTTTATCTCTAATAAGACAATAACGTCGTTTTATCTCTAAGAAGGCAATATACCCATTTTGTCACGTTCATCTCTAATAATTAAGACCTTAGACGCTTTCAACTCAAATCAGACCATTGACGCTTTCGTCTCTAATACGCTCATATTCTCTTTCCCTTCTAATTAGACCATAGATAATTGTTGTCTCTGATAACGCTTTTTGTCTTTTATAATACAATATTCGCTTGTTATCTCTAATAAGAAAATAAACGCATTTTGTCTCTAATGTAATGAATTGTAATAAGAAAATAAACGCCTTTTGTATCGTATTATGAAAGGCTGACGACTTCTTTTGCACAAAACACACGACGTTTGTATTACGTAAATGTTGCATTAATAATAACACGTGGTAACTTACGAATAGATTGATATAATGTGATACAGTTATATATCTGTAGAAGAAGGTGTGTCGTGTGCAAAAATCAGTTTTGTACCTCAAAGTTCAATGTACATGCTTGGTTCCAAATGTTATTTTATATGCATATAGGTACTGCATTTGTTTCCGTTACGTTACACTATGTGTAATTTAAGAAGTCTAGTATTTTTTGTATTTTATTAATGTATCAGATAAGTAAGAACAGGTTAGACTACTCCTTACTGAAGATATATTAGAACTAACTCCGCTCCCTATATTGGAACTAACTCTCCGTTCCCTATATTAGAACTAACTCTCCGCTCCCTATATTGGAACTAACTCTCCGTTCCCTATAGTAGAACTAACTCTCCGCTCCCTATATTGGAACTAACTCTCGGTTCCCTATAGTAGAACTTACTCTCCGCTCCCTATATTACAACTAACCCTCCGCTCCCTATATTAGAACTAACTCTCCGCTTCCTATATTAGAACAACTCTCCGCTCCCCATATTAGAACTGACACTTCGCTCCCTATATTAGAACTAACTCTCCGCTCCCTATATTAGAACTAACTCTCCGCTCCCCATATTGGAACTAACTCTCCGCTCCCTATATTAGAACTAACTCTCCGCTCCCCATATTGGAACTAACTCTCCGCTCCCTATATAAGAACTAACCCTCCGCTCCCTATATTAGAACTAACCCTCCGCTCCCTATATTAGAAATGACTCTCCGCTTCCTAAGCCGTCCAATATAACTTATATCCCCCTTCCGCATATGGCTCGATGTGAAACCATTGATAATGATAATGTTCACTTTAATATGAATTCCCAGAATGCCCTGCTGATGGCAGCAAATATTTTGACCAGGTTCTACACTGTTTCTATTAATACATTGGGTTTCTTATAAAACAGAATATGTCATTTGTACCTATATCATTAAAAGGTCACGTGACCTGAGTGCACTCAGGCACATGTACTGAGTTACAGAAATATGTAGCAATGTAATAGTAAGCAATATGAGTTTATATTTGAAAAAAAAAACACAAAAAAACACTGCCCCGCTCTCGCGCTAATGGGTTCCTATCACGTATAAAAAGCCTTAATATAATTTTAATTATAAACTGATATCAACTCTCCCATAAAGGATACAGTACCTAATAAGGTGTACATTTTAATTGTTAACGATTTAATAATAAAGATTTTATAGCAAAAGTCTACGCAATTTTGGATCACCCAAATAAAGGCAAGTGTTCGTGTTCACTAAATTATTTTTAAATGTATTTTGGTAATTTCATTACACTTGACAGAATTACATATCTCAACAAGATATTGTATCCTCTCCTAGCATTAGGTCATAATGTCATGCAAAATGCCATACTATATGCATATATAGGCAATGTGTGTCCATGTTGTAACTTCGGAACGGAATGCGATAATGTTTTGTAACAGCTTTAACTATGTTCTCATTAAGACGGTTCCTCACGGTGCCTCACGTACTAATACCAAAACCAAAGTCAAGGTCATACTTTTAGTTCAGAAGACGTATTTTGTACATGTAAAGGAAATGCTCGTGTTCACCGTTTCCTTTCCTTTACAAGTAAGTATTTTCGGTAACTTAAACATATCTTTAATTGATTTTTGGGAAGGGTTTAATCTAATGTTTGTAGAACTTGTTATTCGAACCATTTGTCATTATACTATTTCTATCGTATATATGTTATTATCACTCTGGCAATAAAATAATGTTAAAAATCATTAATTGACATATAATGCCCTTTAGCATTGCAAATATGCATCACTGTGTTATAGAAGTAATTTGCTATCTAAGGTGAGCAAGTTTAAAACAAATGCTTGTTTTCTTAAAACTGAGAGTTTGGAATTTAATTGTAGTTTTCATTTTTATTATGTGTAAACGAATACTAAATAATAGCTTTTAATTACTGAATATTGTTAATGCAATTCATTTGTAACTTGTATTATGTTTTAACATATATTGTGTCCCATACGCCTATGATGGCAGGATATCAAATAACAATGTTGTATACTATTTGTAATTGTAACTGTATTTGATATGTGACACTTTACTAAAATATTAGGTACTTACAATTACTTACTTATAATGCATATTATTAATTTAATTAAAGCTCCTTTTGCCAAATGGTGATTGATGTTACATCTAAAGTCAAAGCTTCGGTTGACACGGTGTTGGCACATTTATAGGTTTGGTAACAGAGGTTTACAGACTGTCTTTCACACCTTACATACTCTTGTAGCCGCTTACAATATACACGTTTTCGATATTTCGTTGTTAGTAGTTCACTGATTGGTTTATGGTTTAATAATTGCCTAACAGTGTGCTGATGTCAGTACTAGTTAATTAACATGTATAAGTTAAGCAGATGTTCATGATGGTAAAGGTTGTGGTCACCTGATTTCACTAGTACTGAGATGACATAAACTCTTACAAACAACCGTGTTAAGGGACATTTTATTATTTATGTTGTTTGTAGCTGTTTCTATAACTGTGACCAATGGATTCGTATTTCCGGTCTAAAATCAGAAGATCAGTAGGAAGAACAGTCTACAGTCAGTCTTGAAGGAGGGCAGTTAGCGTTTTGCTGTTAAGAGATGCGCTCGGACTTACTGTCCGTCGGCCGTCTCATATCATAACTATGCAATACTGTTATTTCAGAACTTTGCAAAAAGAAATATAAAAAGATCGGACAGGGAAAGTAGCATTCAAGGAGGACAGTCAACCACAAAACACAGAAACAAACACGCAAACAGACAAACAAGAAGGCAAAAGCAATAATAAATGCAAACGACATCACAAACACAAAAGGGTTACTTGGAAGTGTTATCTGGATGTGTACTTTAATAAAACAATATTACATTTGGAAAACGTTATTTGTATTTAGTTAAAATACAATTATGGACTACACAAGACTTTAATTATTATCAAAAAGAATGTACAACCACAACAAAAGCACTGTCGATAATCGAAGCAAATATATGTTGATATACGGAACACAAAACGTCGATACATCTGAACAACAATACCTTGTTTACAGTTTATAAGTTCTTACCATTTACGTCCGTTCACATATTTACCTCATTTTATTATACAACACATACATAGATACATCTATAGTTGCATATTATAGATAACGTTATTTATGTTACTTAAACACTATCAAGTGTTTTACTTCAGAATGTATTTAAACGTGTTCGTTATCACTGAATGCTCTATTTTGGTTGTTAAAGTTAATTAAAAATCCATCTGATACCAACAGATGATACAACAAAAATAATAATACAAAAGTTTAGGTGCTAAACATACTACATTCCGACACATTAACACTGGCTGACAGTGAGACCGTGTATATAGAAGTCATAAGTTTCGACACATTACAATTGTCCGACTGTGAGTCGGTGTAGAATTTGTTCAACTATCCAGCACATTAACACTGTCTGTCTGTGAGATGATTATGTCAGAATTTCCTTGTCGTAGACACTGTCTTACTGTGAGACTGTGAATATTTGTCAGAATATTCGACACATTTAAACTGTATCTGAGACCTTGTTTATGTACGCCAGATGTCCCGACGCATTAAAACTGTCTGACTGTGAGACACTGTATAATTATAGCAAACGTTCCGACACATTAACACTGTCTGACTGTAAGTCCGTGTAGATTTATGTCAGAAGTTCCGACACATTAAAGTAACATCACAGCAGATGAAAAACCGTAGATACAAATCACGTCAGATAACGCTTATAATATATCCTACTTACAGCATTTGTAACATAATTATTGAGTTGACACAGATTATATTTTCGTTTAGCTTAATTATTCCTTATAAAAATAGCACCCTCAAAACGTTAGACTAACACTTTAAATGTAACTCTTTTTATGCAAGTGCGCTTTGTGTTTCTACGAAAGTTGAACTCTTTGAATTTTAAAACTTTAAAACACAAGTGTGACATTTTATGTGTCAAAGTAAACGCTTGATCAAATATTAACATTGCGCTCAAGTTTATTGTCACACCGTTTTCATACTTTTGAGGATTTTTTTTTTGTTTCAAATTGTTTTTCTGTAAGTTGTGCTGGTCTTAGTAATATGTCTGCAACGTTTTGATTTGTAGAGACAATGTAACGGTCATACAATAGTACATATTGCCTACGACTTTATAACTGGGGTCAACAATAAGATTTTTAAAAATTAATGATCAGATCAATTATGTATTACATGTTCTTACTAAAGCGTTACCGAAATACAGGAAACAATTTTGAAATGCAAGATAATGATGGGATTCAAGTTTTTCTTCGATTTGAAGGGGAATAGTACGCTGTGTTTCTCTGGACATTAAGATATTGTTTTTGTTTGTTCAAATGAAGATTGGAGTTAAACAGACTGTAAACAAGTGTAAGAGAAATTGAAACTGGATTGTTGATATCAAATGCGTGGTACACGTTTGATGGAGTATAGCAATACAAGCGCATGCCATTTTTGACTGTATTAATCGTGTAAAATATGTTAACAGTCTATGTAAACGTTATTTCAATTAACACTTAAACGATTATATATACCAACACCAATCACACGAAAGGGTTCAGCGTACATTTTCATCCCACACAGTAAGCAAATTGCCTCGCTGTTACAATCATGGTAATATGTGAAAAGGAACAGCCATCAATAAAAACACAATTGTTACTAAATGCCTTTATATAATACGTGAAATGTTCAAACTCCACATGTATTAGTGATATATATTATTGTAACTATACTCAGTATATTTGAAAACGCAAAACTTGGCAAACTTTTAATTTCTAGAGATGGAATAGAAGTCCTCGTGCAAAGTGTGTTTTAACTGAAAGAAGTAGAGCAAATATTATGCAACTGTTTACCGCCATATGTTAAACTTTGGGACAAAGAGACTTCCGTACTAACATAAAATACGATCTTGGGTTGAACACAAAAGAACAGCGGACTATATATAATCGAAAATCAAAGATGTTGCGTTTTTAAATGTAGTGAGTGTATACGACGTCCATTGATTACGTTAACGCGTTGTTCTTATATGCATCATCACGTAACTTAGGACAACATGTTTGTAAAGTATTAGCGACTGTCAGCCAAATGAAGCTATTCACATATCGGATTCTTAAAACATTGCCTGATGGCAAATTAGACATGTTATTGCTGTTTGACTGTTCTAGATACTTTTTTGTATTCTAGAAATGTTACGTAAATAAATAAAATAATGAATACCAATTGAACAGACAGAAAACGGCAGACAAACAGACATAAGATTGTAAACCTGTTACCTAACCAAAATTCACCACGCAAGTCACCAAATCCGTTTTCGTATTCTTTGAAAGTGCGATAAAAGTCCACACTGCCATTAAATCTTCGTTGGAAAACCTGAAACACGTCGAAATATAAGCATTGAACGTAGTGCAAAACGTGAACATGAATGTAAACATTTAATCATGTACATACTTAAGATAAATAACTTGTAAAGCATATAAACAAATAAAACATCGGCAATATTTATTATGAATACGACATTAAATGCGGTATCGTAATATAATTACTTAATTAATCATAACACTTGTAAAACTGAATAAAAAAGAAGGCTTTGACGATAGAATTAAATAAATAAAACGAACGGATTGCTTTTCCCCCATGTAATGTTATATATGTATTATTTTCTGTTATGAAATTCCCTATGCGAGTCTTACAGCATTATTTCGGTTACGCACAAGCACGCGCTTTAATTATTATTATTATTTTGTTTTGTTTTGTCCGAAATGACAAAATGGCAATCGTTTCGTAAAACGTAACATAATTTATCTTTTACTTTTATTGACATAATTTTAATTCAGATTTTAATCAAAATAATGCGACGGTAATTTGCATACCACTTATTACATAAAACGTCATAAAAGAGAGCAAGCAGACGATAACCGTTGGGATATAATGTAACTAATGCGGAATGTCCAAGGTAAAACAATGGAATTCCTTTAGGCGCAATTGTAAGATCTTTTGTGTTTTTAAGCATTTTCGATAGATATTTAGACTAATAATATATAAATAATAATATATATTACATATTCTGTGATGAATTATAGAAATTTCCAAGTTTGAGAAAATCTATAACATATCTCTTCCTCTACTGTGCTATCTCGCCTAGTGTGCGAGATAGCACAGTAGCCAGATTTTTAGGAACTACTTTTTCTCAACTTCTAAAAAAAAAGTGCTAGGCTAAAACCCATGAATTCTAAAAATAGACTGTTAATAATAAATAAAATAAAAATAATAAATTAATTAAATTATTTAAATACTTAGGTTAAAATGTTGATTTTATTTAAGGGTTAAAATAAAAGGTATCCAATTGTCTTTGACCGTCTGCAACTACTGAAGCTCAAAACATATCATCAATCATGTCAGAATATTTAGACTTTTTATCTGAGCAACAGATTGATGACCTGTTAAAAACATCTGAATATGAAGAAGTAAGTGGTCCAGAAATGCCTGTGAAACCAAAAAATGCTGGAAATGCCCCTGAGCCCCAGCCATCATCTTCTACAGGACGGTTCCAGCCCGTGCATCAAGAAGAGGTTATGAAATTTATTTCTGACCAAGCAAACACAAACACTCTCAGGAAAACAGACCATGACATGAGACTTTTTAGGACATCAAAAACAGGCCACGGCTTCAATGTCATCTACATTCCACGGTACAACGACAATACATGGTGGAACTTTTAATTTTTTCGCTAACACAATGCCCACCGAAGATGCTGAATCGCCAAAGAAGCCGAAATATCGCAGGATACTTCCTATTATTAGTGACTCTGACAGTGACTAAACAGTAGACGTGTAAACACGAATAGAGTCAATGACAATGTGTACTCGCCCATGTGTAGTATCGTTTAATTTAAACTTATTTATTTTACATCGATTGTAACGAAAGCTCTATGAACTTATTTGAATCACTCTCGATGTCTTCCTGGGTAGAACCAGTACTAAGCAATGCAGATAAAGTGTCTTGCTCAGGGACACAACGCATATGGCAATGACGGGAATCGAACCCACGACTTTTGGATCATGGGTCCAACGCTCTACCACTAGACCACAGCGCTCCACATCGTGGCAGATATGTAGTATCGTGTGTATACACTTGTTCAGTTGTTTATGTAGTACACACTCGCGGTAAAAAATTAACTGTATCACCCTCATAAATGTTCACTGAATGTTATTAATATTGTCACTGCAAGTTTAGTGTGAAATATCTATTATTAAACGTTATTCGTCATTTTTTCGTCTAAATGTAACCCCTTTCTCTACTGAAGACAGTACTCCCGGCAGTCCCGGCAACATATTTTCAGTTGCGATATGCAACACATTTATGATCCGTCATGTACACAATGGTAGCCGATATCCATAATGACACAATTATTATATATTTGAGATCCATATTGGCACCTTACAATTCCATTTGTGGCGTATATCCTTCTTAGAAAAATGCAGGCGATACAAACACACACCGCATTAAGTCTCGCGCTATATATGTGACGTCACGACATGTATGTATTACTCCGCGCTGTCGCCAAAGAAGTGACAGAAGAAGTAATGCATGTGTCAAAAGAAGATTGGAAAGAAATTCATCACAGAATATTTATTATATAGTTTAATTAACATTGTTGTCGTGATACGGGAAATAATTCCCTCGTGAGAAAGATTCTTGCGATATAGAAACTTGTGCGTAAGCGCACTCGTTTTTATATCGCAAGAATCTTTCTCACGAGGGAATTATTTCCTGTATCGTGATACGGGAAATAATTCCCTCGTGAGAAAGATTCTATCGCAAGAATCTTTCTCACGAGGGAATTATTTCCCGTATCACTTCAACAATGTTAATTAAACTCTATATAATAATATATAAATATTGTTTTTGTAAAATTATATGACATTTGAATATTTATTTTTTATCATTGTTTTTTTTTCTGAAATATCATTCTTTGCGTATGGAGAAATTTGTCACATTTTAGCATATGTATAGCCTTTTATATTCACGTCAACACTGAGTTGTATTCAAAGATGTCTATACCTTTTTGTAACGACAAATGCATTTCTTTATTATAATTTACTATTGTCAGGCTGATATTTTGAACTTTATAAAATGACAAAAATCTATCGAATGTGATTAAATGGCTGAAGAAAATGTGTGTGGAGAAAAGTGTCACATTTCCATTTGTTGACATCCGTTTGAATGTTTGACGTCTTAGATATAGACGTTTTAAAAACAGCATTTTGAAGTTACGTCGTGTACGCCAATAACGTGCGCCTTGTCTATACATTTTTATTTCAAAGAGTTTTCTTCAACATCTTATACCGAATTATCCCACCCACTAAATCCCATTGGAGTAGTTTGCATTTCAACGGTTAACCTATGTTAAACGTAGGCAGTACATGGAGCAGTTTGATAACACTTTCACTTGAGTGCATGACACTCGTCGGTATTGTCGGCAAATATAAATGCTCAAGAATACACCATCCACACAGCGACTTGATGACATAAACTGCTGCAAGACGACATAAATTATGCCTAGATCACGTTATGTTGTCTAAAATATTTCGTCACACATTCTTATCTGGACACGATATCGTATGTGCCTTTTTGTCTGCAGCGCTTTTTGTCCTCATACAATTTGAAAAAGTGAAGCTTTATGGTCTGCAAAACACGTTTTTTCTGCACAAACATCTAAAAAGCTCACGCTTATTGTCCGCGCAGTGTTTTTTGTCCAGAAAAAAAGAAGCTAAGCTTTATATTCGCAGATTATCTGAAGAGGAGAGGTAATGCTAATTGCCTTTGTTTTAACCTTTTCATTCAGGTTCAGTATTGATCATGGAACGTTCCATAATATATAATACATATCAATATTTATCATATGAAGTCGTCTGTGTGCCACGCCCGGGGAATCGCACAGCCTGCACTTCTTTATCATGTCAGAGGATTTCCAGTCATGCAATCGTGCGATAAACAAATGCTCGAATTGCTGTAGGTAGTCCAGATTGTGTTTCCAAAATTCTAGGACTGTCTTGTGCTAGCCTTGAGATCCTACAGACTAATGACCATTCCCAGAAGTTGGGCATCGACGACCACGTATATGTGGGAAATCCTTAATGCCGTATGCAATTTTATGTGGAGAAAAATCGCATAAAACATAGGGATGCTCATTTTTGCTATATGTGATTTCCTAACGATAGATATAGACATTTGACGATTATTTGTGAGTTTCTTGACACAACAATGCGAAACTTTAGAAAGTTCGACAGTGACAGCGCTTTTGACTGTATGTCCGTAATTTCCCCTTAAATTGGTGCACGACAGTGTGGTCCTAAGGCTTCCACATTGCAGACAAAAAGAACAGTGCGGACTAAAAGCGCCAATTAAAAAAACACAAAATAAAAAATCAGATGCGGACATAAAACGTTTGCATATCTATTTGTTCGCAAGTATTTGTTTTTAAAACGGCGCTTTTTGTCCGCACATACTCACGCATTTTGTCCGTAATCTTTTTGTTCTCACAAATTGATGCCTTGTGTCCGCCTTTGTCCGCTATCACTACAAAAAGCGCAATATGTAAAAATAGCGCCATTTAAAAAAAAAAAAAAACATTTGCGGACTAAAAGAGACAAAGATTTGGCCGTTTTGGTCCGCACGTTTTTTTTGTCTCCAAGTAGCGTTTCGATAATGCAGCACTTTTTCCGACTTGTTCACCTTCTTTCAAAACGGTAGGTAATACACTAATAACAAGAGGAAGCCCAAGAGGGCCTGTGTCGCTCTACTGATTGTACAAATGTTGTGGAAATCAAGTGAAAAAACAAAGCTTCTATGCTGGATGGGATTAGGGGGAGGGGATATTATAATGAGATGGGGTGTGATCAGGTACTGCTGTTTCAAACATTTCTGAGCTTATCAATACATACTGAACAAGTTTGGCAAAGATTGAATGAAGAAACGAAGGACCTAGTGTGTTGCCACTTTTAAAACAAGAAAGCCAAGATGGCCATGAATCACTCACCTGATGATCTTTGCATAGATGAAACATTTGTCAAATAAACTTATAATTTCATAACATAATTAAATCACGCAGTCGATGGCGCACCATAGTAAATTCCCTCTACCGCCATAAAGTGAAGCCCAGTAAGTGTATACATTAGTATGTGGTAATGATGTTAACGGTTTCCAAGTTATGACCCAAGGGCTATGTTCCCAGTGGTAGGGACGGATTCCTGGGCCGATGCTTTTGGATGGTTTGCATGCTCAGTAAGTGTATCAATTTGATACTGCTATATTAGCGATTTTATGTTGAGTTTGTCACATGCTAGCCAGAGTGAAGTTATCGATGCGTTTAATAATACATCTCGGTATCTAGATGACATTCTCAATATCGATAATCCGTTCTTTTCTCATATGGTTACTAACAATCAGAGATGAGGTGAACTTTGAATATTCGAATAACGAATAAGGAACGATTCTCTCTTCCTTATTCAAAAATAAAGGCTACTATAAATTTTAAGGCATATCGTGGCCAGATATGCAAAACAAATCTAACAGCGAAAAACACCCAATGCCAATATAACTAATAACTAATCTAGCCCCAATTGTATGTCCAATTTTATTTTCAGAATTACGAAAGGAGTGTGAATAAGAACTATTTATTTAGATCATATGGCGATCGAAAAAGTGATTTGCAATGAACTTCTTAACATAGGACAGTGAAAAGCACCTAATAATGAATAAGGATCGAGGAACCAGTTCCTCGTTCCGTATTCGACGGCGAATAAGGAACGGGAGCGAAAAAATGATTTAAATTGACCACATGTACATAGAACAGTGATAAGCTCCGAACAACGAATAAGGAACGAGGAACCAGTTCTTCCAGTTCCTCGTTCCGTATTCGACGGCGAACAAACATTGAAAACATTGAAAACAATTTGTTTCAAGATGATCTGCCGAAAAAAGAATGGACTGTAAAGGGACGTTTCTTCTTCGAACTAATTTAAGCTCCAAATCAATAATTAGCGTAATACGATAACAAATTAACTTTTTCATTACTTACACCACAATGCTTTTCTAACAAGAAACTTCTAGAAACCATTTTTTTTAGGAAAACCGGAAAAATCTGAACTTTAAAGGGACATGTAGCCACAGAAATCATGTGAAAAGTCGAATAAGAAACTGGAGTATCATGAACACATTTTCTTTACTAACTCGCAAACAGCGATGTCCACTTGCACAGAAACATCAATAAATCTATATTTACATCATTTGGCGTGCGAAAAAATTTATTTAAAATAATCATATTTACACAGAATAGTGATAAGCTCCGAAATACGAATAAGGAACGAGAAACCAGTTCCTTGTTCCGAATTCGATGGCGAATAAGAAACGGGAGTATTTATTGCAGATGTTTGCTTCATTTCGTAGACCAGAAGGCTTAGTGGCCAAACACATTGAAAACACATTGTTTCAAGGTGATCTGTCGAAAAAAGGATGGACTTTAAAAGGACGAGTCTTCTTCGAACACATTTAAGCCCCAAATGAAGAATTAACGTAATACGATCAACAATTAACTTTTTTCATTCCTTAAACCGCAATGCTTTTCTACCAAGAAAACTCGAGAAATCAATTTTTTAGGACCGGACCAATAAAATCTGAACTTTAAAGAGGCATATAGCCACAGAACTCCTGTGAAAAGTCGAATAAGGAACTGAAGTATCATGAACACATTTTTTTCACTAAATCACTTAATCACAAAGAGCGAAGTCGACTTGCCAAGAAACATCAAAACATCTTTATTTACATAATTGGCGTGCGAAACAAATGATTTAAAATGACCATATTTACATAGAACAGTGATAGGCTCCGAATAACGAATAAGGAACGAGGAACCAGTGCGTTGTTCCGTATTCGACGGCGAATTTATTGCAGATGTTTGCTTAATTTCGTACACCAGATGGTTAAGTCGCCAAAAATCATTTAAAATATATTGTTTCAAGGTGATCTGCCGAAAAAATTGGACTTTAAAGGGACGAGTCTTCTTCGAACTAATTTAAGCTCCAAATTAAGAATTAGCGAAATATGATAACAAATTAACTTTTTTCATTACTTACATCGCAGTGCATCAACAATGAAGTCCACTTGCCAAGAAACATCAGTAAATCTTTATTTATATCCTTTGGCATTCGAAAAAAAATATTTAAAATTACCATATTTACATAGAACAGTGATAAGCTCCGTATAACGAATAAGGAACGAGGAACCAGTTCCTTGTTCCATATTCGACCGCGAATAAGGAACGGAAGTATTTATTGCAAATGTTTGCTTCATTATGTACATGTTAACAAAGAATAAAGGCATATGACGTCACAAACACAAAAAAACTTGACAATAGGGCTACAGCCTTGGAACGGTCAGTGGCAAAAAAGGCCGCTTTGTGTTTAAACCATGTTCTATGGTGCACCAAACCTCACACTTATCCTACTTCATTCCAATAAAACGGGACAGTGTAAATAAAGAAATCCTCGCCATGAACTATTTTCTAACCAACAAGGCAGCATTAATAGTCAATATATGTAAAACACAAAGATGCTCGTGTATATATAAATACAAAAAAATTGCCTAGAAAGCCACAAAGAAGGTACTCAATGACTTGGCAAAAGATAGAGCAAAACGAGAATAAACCATTGAGATCACGACAAGACAAGATTGCAGACAAACATCAAACGTCACCGTCCTTTTGGGATTTAGGTAGACGTCAATATAGAGTCTACAGCCTGCCGGTTATCGCACAATTAAAGAGGAAACTGTAAATGGGTCCACCACCAAGCATGCAGTGCGTTGCAAAGTGATAGGGTCATAACCTCTTTTGATAAACCTTTTAACAAGTTTAACAAAGATACTAAGAAAGTGATTATGACCAAGGATCCTTTGTAAAGCACATCATCATAGATGTCAGGTTGTGATAGTCCTTGCCGCAGAAGAGTTCTTAAAATACTTTTATATTTGGAATGAAGATCATGGTTACGATAATACAATTTTGCAAAAGTTTTTGCGATGTTTATGGTAACGGTAGCCATGATGGAGTAGCTTTTTAGTTATACAAAGATTACGAATATTAAAGTCCTCAACTTGAGTACAAGCTCTAGAAAAACGAATAAGTTGAGACACATAGACCCCATAAGAAGTTGCTCGGGGAACATCCCGATCTAAATGGGGATAATTAACAATATCAAAATTAAATCATCTCTCTTGTCATCTATTTTGCTAATTATTTCACCATTTTTAATAGAAAGATGTAAATCGAGAAAAGAAGCGTCCACTTCTTCACTTAAGTTGATCGACGAGGAAGCAGACAAAATGTTCATCCCTTGTTTAACACTGCTTCCATAATTTAAAGCTACACACAACATGTTCTCCTACCCCATATTGACAAGGAGTCTGATCAAGTAAGGCATTTTCTAAAAATATCTTAAAAAAGGTATTGATTTCATTTACATGCCTAGTATTTTACGAGATAATCATGTAGTTGATTCTATCCCTAAATATTTCAAAAATTCCGAAAGTCACATATCACTCGGTGCACTACTTTCAAGGCTGGGGTAGACAAAAAGCAGAACTAACTGCCAGCTATTTACTGGATTCCTAAATTACATAAAACCCGTATAAGGCCCGCTTTGTTTCGAATTCTAGTGCCTGCACCACCACAAACATCTCCAAACTTTTAACTTCTTGTCTTACTGCCGTTAAAGACAACGTTCAACAATATTGTGCTAAATCTTATGAAAACTCTGTGATTAATTTGTTTAGATCTATTAAAAATGCAGGAGACATTCTTGATAAAATTTGCAATAAAAGTCAAGTTCCATCTATAAGCACGTATGATTTCTCTGCACTATATACAACCTTACCACATCAGCTTACCAAAGACAAGCTTATTACTCTTATTCAAAACAACATTCACTAGGGAAAATACTACATTTTTGGCATGTAATAATATTAAAGCTTTTTTTACTAACAGCAGTTTAGACAATTACACTATGTGGACTTGCCAAGAAGTTTGTGAAGCACTGATCTTCCTATTATATACTATTTTCGTCCGTTATGGAACGACAATTTATAGACAAATTGTTGGTATCCCTATGGGTACGACCTGTGCACCCCGTGTCGCAGATGTGTTTTTATATTGCTATGAAAGAGATTTCATGTTGAGACTTTCAACACATACCAAGGCAGATGTTATTGAAGCCTTTAATGACACCTCTCGGTATCTGGATGACATATTGAACATTTACAACCCTTCCTTTTCTACTATGGTTAATAATATATACCCAAAAGAACTTCATCTTAACAAAGCTAATATTTCTGATATGAACGCTTCTTTTGTCGATTTACATCTCTCCGTTGAAAATGGTGAAATAATTAGCAAAATATATGACAAGAGAGATGATTTTAATTTTGATATTGTTAATTATCAGCATTTAGATGGGGATGTTTCCCGTGCAACTTCTTATGGGGTCTATGTGTCTCAACTTATTCGTTTTTCTAGAGCTTGTACCCGAGTTGAGGACTTTAATATTCGTAATCTTTGTATAACTAGAAAGCTACTCCAACAGGGCTACCGTTACCATAAACTTCGTAAAACCCTGATCTTCTTTCCAAACATGAAACTAATTATAGAACTCTTCTGCGACAAGGACTATCACAACCTGACTTCTATGGTGACGTGATTTACAAACTTCGTAAGATTCTTGGTCACTTTCATACTATCTCTGTTAAACTTGTTAAAAGGTATATCAACAGAGGTTATGAACCTATCATTTTGCAACGCACTGCATGCTCTCCTCTTTAACTGGGCGATGATCGGACAGGCTTTGGACATTATGATGACGTTTACCTAAAGCCCAAAAGGACGGTGACGTTTCATGTTTGTTTGCAATGTTGTCTTGTCGTGCCCTCAATGGTTTGTTCTCTTGTTGCTCTGGCCTCTGCCAAGTCATTGAGTACCTTCTTTGTGACTTTCCAGGCTATTTTTATTTATTTATATATACACGAGCATCTTTGTGTTTTACTTATATTGCCTATTAATGCTGCCTTGTTGGTTAGAGAATAGTTCATGGCGGGGATTTGTTTATTTACACTGTCCCGTTTTATTTGGATGACAGCAGCAGGGTAAGTATGAGGTTTGGTGCACCCTAGAACCTGGTTTAAACCCAAAGCGGCCTCCATTCTAAAGCGGGAACCCTATTGCCAACCTTTTTGTGGTTGTGATGTCTTATTTGGCCTTTTATTCATCTTTAAAATTGTTCTTTGTTTCTCTGTGTGTTTGTGGTCGACTGTCGTCCTTGAATGCTACTTTTTCTGTTCAGTTTTTATATCTATATTTAAAGGGAAAGGGATATGGCCGGTTTCCTGATCACTTTACACAATTATTCAGGAAGTTCGTCAGAAAAGGATACGACCCTTTAGTATTACAACGCACTGCATGTTTAGTGATTGACCCCTCTACAGTCAGTCACTACGCTTCACATTTGCCCTTGAAAGATACTTCTAAACAATTTTATTTAAAACTGTGACACCCGGGGTGGGGCCAGATTTAACATGAAGGTCACCATTTGAACAAACTTGGTAAAGTACCTTAAGCTGATGCTGCATGCAATATCCGAAAGATTCGTACAGTTTGTTTTCATGGGGCCAGATTTGACCCCAGGATCACCATTTGAGCAAACTTGATAGATCATAACCTGATGTAACATACAATATTAGCTATGTTGTGTGGTTTTGGAGAAGAATATTTTTCTCTTACTAGTATATATGTCTATGTAAAACGAGCAAAATATTCATGTATGTTGACAGTATAAATGTATGTTTCAAATTGTCTAAACGCATAAATCAAACTAGGATCGTATTCCACGTGGAAGTAAATGTTCGAATGTATGGCGGTAGACCACTAAGTGTCTTCATTGCGATTTCATTACCGACACTTACCTAGTCATCTGTCGACAAACGTATGTCGCAATAAATGAATAAATCTGTTATGTTCATTTTATTGATGACATCTTCTGTAAACATATATAATTTACCTTTGTATATACTCATGCCGTTTTATACAATATCGACATGACTAAATCTTCTTTTTTATTACACCTTAATTATCATTGCCGAAGTATATTGTTTTCATTATGTAAACATACATAAGACAACATAGCATATACCGTATTGTTTCTAATTAGAACTCCCCTCTAATTAGCGCAAATTTTAAAAAAAAAATCTTACCTTGAGGTGTAAAAGTGGTTAATTTCCAAGAATGAATGAATGAATGTTGTTTTACGGCACGTCGACACATAAATAGGTCATATTGTGCGCATAATTTCCAAGAAAAGTGGTTAACATTTTAGAAACAGTATACACACACCTTTGAATTTAATTCCATATTTCAGTAAGACAACATTTTTTAGTATTATAAAAGGAAATTAAAATGTGTACTGGCTTACGAAAAGCGTTCTAATAAGCGCTCCCCTTTCAGAAAATTTCACACCCCCGGGGGCGCTAATTAGAAACAATACGGTATACAACGGCAAAGTCGTTTTCTTAAGATGTCTTAACACTATACACACCGTACAACCCGTATTTTTGATAACAGAGGGATATCTTGATATCCGAGCCGATAAAAACGGCTAGACGTTTTTCTCATGTATTGATCAAAATCACAAGTGAGATAAACAATTTACAATGTGTACTTGTGCATGGATGTTTAAACATTCTACAGTGATTATCCCGACCGATTTCGTTTGAATTTGACCTTAAAAGTTCTACGAAAATTATGCAAAATGTTTGCATTTGATGCTATAACAATTAATAAACATTTAATTTGGTTATTGTATCGATATTTTGTAAAAGGGAAATCATTGAGCGACATTTAGGTAACATTTGGAGTGTATAAGTGCTATTTTGGAGATGTTATCCGCTTTGACAGGGGTCGTGGTACGAGAAAACATGATGTCTTAGTAAACAGAGCAGATTTTACATAGAGAGCACGGATGACAGAGCAACGAAATTGCGTGTTGCCCAAGTTGACAGAGTTTATTCTTTGGAAAATAGCTATATCTTCCATTTTTATCGCATTTCAAGCATATTTTAAAAATAAAATGAACTGTGTTGACTCGAGAAGATCAAACAGCTAAACAGTACGCGGGGAACCATGTTAATTTATGATGGTACTACGTAATAAACCAATGTGTCTCATACATGTCGTAGGGGCAAATATGTTGGTTGTGGAAAGGTTCTGGGCTGATTCTGTATATTTTAACTCTATGCGAATGGAGAGTGAACATAGAAAGTCGATGTTCTTTTTGTCTTGACCTTTTGACGATGAATGACATTTACACGTGTTGGTTCGCCTTAATCCAGTTCATTTCAATTCCGTTAATATTAATGCATATAAAATTAGCTCAGTATCTACTTTTATATATATATGTATTCCACTAATGAAAAACAAAAACCTTATTTTTTCTATAGCAAAAGGATAAATTCTACTCACAGCTACCCATACCCCCGAGTTTGTTGACAGCAAAAAATGACCTCAAATGACGGTTATCGACTTAAATCCTACATTATATCCATATTTAGTAGAATGCAAAAAAAGAAACAGTTCTGTTGTCAAATAAAGCAATGATTTAAAAATAAAATTCTTAGGCTTGAAGATGTCAAAACTTGCCCAGCCAACATCCTTAACACGATAGGTCCTTCATTTTGCCATATTGTGACGTTGTGAACAATCTAGCCCCTCCGTTTTTCATTTCATCTTTACCAAACATATACAGTGGTTATATGTACATAATTTATCAGACGAGCTCTTGAACCAGACAGTTTCGATTGCTTACTTCATAGAACAGAAGTAAAACTATGGAATATTCAAAGAAGTGGAACAGCAGAGGAGCTGCAGTGGTACAGTGGTACACTGGCACAACTCGCCTCTCGATCCAGACGTCTCGGGTTCGATTCCCGGTGGGGTCACGTCGTTGGTGTTAACATTTATCTATTACTATAACGTTAATAGACCGATCTGGCTGGTTTCAAACTTGTCTGAGCTTTAAATGATATGTATAATATGGCGAAATTTGGTAAAGATCAGATGAAAATTTATGAAAAATGAAGGCCCAGAAATGATGAAAATGAAGGACATATCGTCTTAACGAGGCAAAACTTAACATACGACGGTTGGACAACGGCCATCTCGACATCCCATAAGCTCTTCTAGCCTTCGGCCAGTAAAAAATAATGACAAACAAAACCAATGAAACAAGTCTGCCCCATTGGGATTTGAATCCCATGAAGCATTTTTTATGAGAAAACAAAACAACAAGTGGGTTATTGGTTCGTGAGTAGTCGTTTAAACATTTGCCAGTGGTAAGTAAGTAAATGCGGCCATATTTACTGAAGGATGGCACATTTACATAAAACCGTGAAAGTGTTATAAGACAATTATTTTGATCAAGTTTAAAAAAACTTGGTCGTGAGAATAATTCGTTTCAATATTGTTAGAAGAGCTTATGGGATAGCGAGTTTTCGTCGTCCGTACTCGTCCGTCATCGTCATCCATGGTCGTTCAATTTTGCGTCGTTAACACGATAGGGCCTTCATTTTCATCCGATCTTTACCAAACTTGGCCAGATTGTTGATAACAATGAAAGTTCGGACAAATTCTCATAGCTATCAATACCCATGCATCGAGGTCATGAGTGAGATGGGGTCAATGGCGTGATTGCCCCTAGGTTAAAGGTTCAGTGTGTGAAGCTGAAGACCGAGACGGTCTGCGGTTGAATTTCATGAATGGAAGCTTAGAGTTATATTCGTAATACAGTTTATATGATCATACATTTTAATTAAATTCATTTAAGTCACAAGATATACGCAATTGATACCTAATCCTTGTTAAACTATACTAAATTTTAACGGTTTTGGTATAAAATATACCAACTTCTGCTACAAAAAATCATAGACAAAAAAGTCAAGTTTGCAGAATGCTTGAAAACGTAAAATGTATGCGTGTGCATGATTTGACACAAACATGCATCTGTCTCACACCCTATGAGTGATACTTGACAGGTATGAATTCTAAATTCTAAATTCTAAATTCAGCCAGACCGGACCAATAACACCGAAGTTATGACCCTTGCTTTTCTGAAATATGCTATATTTGGACTCGTTAACACAATATGACCTTCTTTTTTCATCCGATCTTTACCAAACTTAACGATATTGTTGATAACAATGAAATCTCATAGAAGTTAATTTCAAAACCAACCAGTTCGGACCTTAAACACCGGATTTATGGCTCTTGTTTTCCAGAAAATGTCATTTTCCAGTTTGTGAACCCTGTAGCACCTTCATTCTTTCTGATGTTTACCTAACCTTGTCAGATTGTTGATATTAATGAAAGTTCATTCACATTTAAAAACCAGCTATATCGGATTAGTAACATTAAGTTAGTTATGGCCTTTGATTTATTGAAAAATGCCGTATTCTGCCTTGTAATACTCGCGGTCCCGTGTATCGGTATATCCTCCGAGCACGTTAAGAACTATAGGAATCTATTCGATAATAAGAATAGGGCACGGTTCCCGGATTCCTATGTATCCTTCCCTTCTCCCTGGGGCGGCTCTAAATAACATATACTGTGTTGATGAGCCGTTGAGCAACATTCAATTCATTTTGTGCTTGATCCTTACGAAAACATGCTTAATTTTGCCTTGTGGGCACTCTAGCTCCTCCATTTTTCATTCGATCTTAACCAAACTTACACACTTTCACAGGAAGAAGTATCCTTCCGTGGTCCCCTCTCAGATTTACACAAATCGTCCCGATCCGTCAACAAATATGGTTTCCCTTACTAAATATAGAAACATATTTAAACGACTTCTTGTTCATGAACTGTTGGGTAGAAACTTTATTAACTATTACCGTTATAATAAAAGATAAATGTTAACACCAGGAAAGTGACCCCACCGGGAATCTAATCCGGGACCTCTGGATCGAGAGGCGGTTAGTACCACTCGACTATCGCAGCTCCTCTGCGAGTCCACTTCGTTGCATAGTCCATAGGTTTACTTCTGTTCTATGGATTCTATTAACTCACCTACATCAGAAACAATCCTGGTACGTTCTCCGGACACAAACATACTGATCCTCCTTGCACAATTTGCTTCAGGAATAAAATCGTACGTTATGTTTGGCACTGGGATGATTCAAAAAAGGAGAATGCTGAATGATGGATCTTATATCTGCTATTTACTACCCCCACTACACTGCTTTACAAACTGTGATACAACCATTGGCTTTGTGCGGAGAGGCAAGGAAGTCACATTGAAGATGATTAAAAAGCACAGAGAGTTTGTGCCAAAAACGTACGGAGACCGTTGAGAGCATGGAGAGGACAGTGTGCGGCCTATATGGCAAACTTCAGTACAGGGATGTCAAGTACGTTTTCATTAATACTCAAAGACCACAACTCGATCGTTTTGCCGCCGGGTCATTCCTCTATAATCATGCATTTGAACATGCACACTTCCGAGTGTTTCCAAGTGTTTTTATGCCGCCATACTGACCAACATTAACCTACCAGACGCAACAACTAATGAGAGAAGACAAAATTATTGAATTTGACTGATATTGTATCACAATAGTTGGTTGACATCATGTTCAATGAGCCTGACACTGATGAAGGAAGCAATAATGAGCGGGAAAATATGGAAGCCAGCAACCTGATTGATATTGAGTTTGAAGAAGGTGATGACGATGAATACAGGAATCATGAGCTCAACTGATGTAAAATATTTCCTTGAAAATGCAGGTTATCTCATAGAGCTATATATTTATATATGTTATTAATGTAAATAACGTTTAATACAATTTGTGAATATGCTGACATTGCTTAATTCGTTACATTTGATTAATATATAAAACTATTAGCAGTTAAACTTTTGCATATAATTTACTATCTTTCTGTGAATTTGGTAACGTGACATATTCAATGTTCATAATTTCTAAATCAAACACCTTCATTCAACAAGGTAACGCAAATTATGGTAACCTAGTGTTAATAACGCAGGTATCTAAGGTATAAACATTAAGTGAAAGGAAATTTTGTATTTTAAAAGCATAAATAATGTTTAAAATGAGTTGTTACAATCAATTATGTCTAAAGGAATGTTGCAATAAAACTTAAATAGTATATCGGATGATTTGTTTTAATTTCTTTTAAAATGCGGACAAAAAACGATTTAAAAATGCACAATGTAACGGACGTTACAAGAACCAAACATTATTAACATCATGGACACGTATGTCTGTGATGTAAGGTTTGGAATAATTTTCGGAAGTAACATCTATAATTTTCTTAATGTCTTAAGTTAATAAACTTAATGTAACAGGGTAACGTAAATTACGATAAAACGAGAAAGTGAAACGAAGTTTGCATTATAAAACGAATGAATAATGAGGAAAATGTAAAATACAAGCCCTTTCTTCCATACCTTTTAAGTCTTCAAAATGAAGTAAAAATTATTTATTTATTTATAGGTAACGTATTCTACACCCTGTAACACGATAACGCCCCCACGCTCAGATGGCAGACAAGTTGCAAAAGACAACATGTCGAAGAATACACCGACGAAACTCGACGGTGCCGACGAAAATCAGTAATGCCGTCCGGTGTGGCTTGAACGAAGAAACGCATAGATGCGCTGTGAAAGTCAGGAGGCATATTACTGTTCAAGTGTCAATTGTAAATGTTACAATTAATATATATATTATATTATATATTATATATATATATATTATATATATATATATATATATTATATATATACTGTGACACAAAACTATTTATAACAATCTAAGTAAACAAGATGTCCAACAGGGTCTGTATAGCTCTATTTGTTTTACTTGGTGTATCTGTTGTTTTTTGTGTGATCTTTTTGGATGACTTTTACCTCATGGAATAAACAAAAGTGTAAACAAATGGTTAGTGGAATGGGGCGTCTGATATGGTTGGTTTTCAAATGACCGAAATTGTAATGAATTTGGTAAAAATCGGGTAAAAATAAAAGCAAGACCTAAAGTGTTAATAAAGCGAACTGTAGCACTTTTCATTTAATCAATAAACACAATTCTGCTGTTTCTTTTACATTTTACTGGTTTTTAACTTGCTCAATGAGTCATTGATATATTAAACACTCCGATGCAGGTTGGTGTAGATAAGATGGAAAAAAAATATAAATCAAGGGCCACAACTTTGTGGTTTCTAGTCTCCGACATTGCAAGTGTTTACATTTGTCCACGCTTCCGACTGTGACAGAAGTAACATAAAATAACATATGTGTTTACAAAAATGGCCATGAGAGGATAGGGATGGGCGAAAGTCAGATATTCTGAACACGTATGGTTAAGGTCAATGGAACAATAAAGTAGCTAAATACTTAACAAAGCAAAATATAGAATATTTTTAAAATATCACGGGTCAAACCTCTGGCATTAGTAATCCGATCTAGCTGGTTTTCGACATGTTTAGCATTTATTTATATCAATAATCTGGCCGATTGCGAGTTCGGTAATGATTGGTTGGAATATGAAGTTTCTAAAGTGCTTCAATAATGCAAGATATAATTAAGTGCAATAACTCTGATGTTACTATTAAGATCTAGCTGATTTTCTTTCAAAATTGTCCAAGCTTTCATTGATACAGTATTTGACCAAGTTTTTTTTAAAGATCAAATGACAAGTAAAGGCTCTATCGTCTTAGCGGAGTACAATAAAGAAAATAAACTAAAGAAAGGGCCATAACTCTAGAGTAACTGATACGATAAAGCTGGTTTCCAAACTTGTCCGAGGACACACTAATATCAACAATCTGAGTTTGATTGACTATGTATTAGGTAATCTCATTAAATAACTTCAATAATCAATTGTTTACATACTGTCCATCCTCCTCCGTTCGTTTCCATGTCGCAATATACTTGTATAAAATCCACTTGAGAAACAGGCCGTATATTGTATACACCACTGGAGGTACCAATTCCCCATTGTTGAAGGTCTTTACAATCAGCTACAATTATGAGTTTCTGTTTTTATACCTAGCTAAGAATGGCTAATTATGCAACAGAAGAATCCTAAAAGTCTTGGAATGATCAGCGGCAAAGGGTCGCTTGGTGTTTAAACCAGGTTCCATGGTTCACCAAAACTAACTCTTACGCTATTGTCATACCAATAAACCATTGTCGAAACCCACGTCTGGTTGATTCCGCTCTCTCCATTCATCCGTTGATCAGTGATGAATGGATTGCCAGCGTAATATATCAATCGTGAGTATTCCACGATGGATTAAAGATGAATGGCCACCCCTTTTGTAGCATTATCAGTTAAGAAATTTAACTCTTAAACATCCTATGCAAATTTCTTGATAGTCCCGGAGAGAAACATATATTTAAAACCGCTACTAAGTTGTATGTAAAAATAAGTATTACTGAAATATACAGAACTTTGATAATGAGGCAACAACCGTAAGATGAAGTACTGGAGTTATATACTTAGCTTAATGTTATACAAGAAGATATTTTTCCCACCTTCTCAACCCTTTTCTCTGCTCATTTCTTACGCTTCCCATCAATTTGTCTACCGTCAGCTCTGATGTAATCTTGGGCAATGCATTTCACTTAGCCTCGTCAGCCGAAGAGGACGTAAACCGGGCGTTCCCGTGAAATGATGACATTAAAGTCGATAGTAAGAGTAGGGTATGATTTCTGGATTCCTATGTATCCTTTCGCTTTTTCCTAGGGCGGATCGAAACCTGAGTGATTGTGTTTATGTGTTGTTAAACTACAACACAATTCAATTGTGTTTCTCTTGTATTTATCTGCAATTGCACATCGATCGCTGTCATAAAACAATCTGATAAGTAAAAAATAAAACTATTTACCAATATCGCAGAGCCCGCAGAACTTTTTGCAGACGGCTTTAGCATGAAGTATGTCATTACAGATGTTAAACGCAGTGCTGATTGTAGCACAGTCGAACTTGGGATCATCTTCGCATGGTCCTACTTCATTTATCACTGCAACATGGTGTATGGCAAATAATGTGAGTTGTTTTTAAATGATTGTTTTTTTCCTATTTGATAATCGTTTTGATATACGAAATGCGCGCACAATAGGCGAATACATCTTTAGATAGTCCCTCCACTGTCCTTTGGTCATTTTTATGAAAAAATCGTCAACCAAACTAGAAAAAGATATGTTTTATAATTATGTTATATGTATCCGTAAATGAAACACTTTGGGCGTCGCAAGTTTACTTTTAAAATGACGACACTGTGCATGCTACTTCAGTTAAAACAGAGAGAATGATTTTTTTTAAATAACGTGTCATAATTGTTGCATATAAACTATAAACTTAGAATCTATTGCCTTCTAAGATCGGAAATATCAATGTGCACACACACTATACCACACAACTTACCTTGTATGCCCGAGGAACACAGCTTCTTGTTGCATGCATCAAGAGCACAGCACTGTGAACAGTCAGTCTGTAAGATGAAACGCCCGACAATTGACACGGGAGAGACTGTGGTCACTGCTTGGCGACAATGCTGATATAGAAATAAATGATAAAACCGTAAGTTAAACGAGTAGATGAATATGTCTTAATGTACAGTTATATCGGGATGGAATGAATATCATGTTCTCGGTCCCCATTTAATTCGTTTGGGGGAATTCTATATCATGTAGTGAATGACAGTTGCTACATCTTTGATCCATCGTCAACTGGGTCTCACCGTTAGTCCCTTGATGGTAACACGGTTCCTACTTAGATCCAACATGCCTGGTTGTGAGCGGGTTGTAATATATAATGTTATATTCAGTCGCTGATATTTAAGGTTGTGTAATGGGAACTACCGACAATTAATGTTGCAAGCCGAGAAATATACCCCCGCCAGGAATGCATTGAAACCCGCATACGTTAAAACTTTTATTTTTTAAATTGATGAAATATGTTTGCCTCAAATACAAAACTGTCATTAGTATATTCAAGTGTGTGCGTGTGTGTGTGTAATTCTAAGGAGTATAGTCCCTCCGCCCTGATAGAGAGAATCACGGTAATGCTGGGCACAATGGAGTGTGGACTGTTTGACTACTGCATAATCAATAGTAGTGTGCCTTTATATATGCGATTTTTTGTGTAATGTATCCGTTTTATCGAAATGACCATTAGTTCGAATCTCGAAATTGACACATTTTAATACGCATAACTCAAAGCAGTATTCATCGATGTTACACGTAAGAAGGATGGATATAGAGCGATGAATAATATTTCAGGTCTATCGAGAAATCACATATCAAAACGTACAGAGTATCACTTTTCGATTGTATATCTTTAAGTCTCTTTTATATGGCTTCAGTTCAATATAAATCAGATCTTATATAGGAACATAGACCTATCATATAGGGCACTACAAGATAAACAACTTCAGCGTCATATCCCACTAGAGCGTTACTAGATATGAAACTTCAACTACGCAGCCCATGATACACTACTTGAAAGACATCCCAAGAGACACATCCCGCCTAAAGTAGTACTAGCTTGGTTACCCATAGACAATCCCCAAATAGGATACTACTAGATTCTAGAGACGAATGTTAGGAGATCTCCGTATTGGCAATGGCTTTTAAAGGGGTATCATCAAAGAGTATAATTATGTAAATTTTATTCTTCGCATAATTGTTTGTTTGTTTGTTTGTTTTGTATGGTGTTTTACGTCATTTTCAACACACGATTTGTAGTTTTCCGTCAAACTGCATAATATAAAAGATAAATCGAAAATTTCTTGCTTTTGATCTAAGCTGGATATAATAGTTGTATGTATTATTTCAATCAATTTTAGACATTAAAGCTGTGAAACAATTAATGATATATAGTTCCAAGTGAAACAAATGTTAAAATGTCACATGTTATTATGTTCTACAACAAGCAAAATGCAGCAGTGTCATTTTGATATAGCTAAATGCTTCGTTTGAAAAAGAAAACGTACACATATCACCAGAAAAGATGTGGTCATAATACGTGTAAGAAAGCTTTTGTTTGTTTACTAACCCGATCAAGTTTCCATCTATTTTCATTGAGAATTGTTCACAAAGTGAAAGCATAGATTTAAATTTTGTGGAACATGTACATCCATAATCCATAAAAACAATTAATACGTTTACTAAATGCAACAAACGAAAGAGAATACAAATTGGAAATTCCACCCCACTCCGCCCCAAATAATATAAATTGCTTTACACATACAAATATTTTGTTACAGTGTGTAGTCTTATATATGATTTGAACCCATTTAGGCATTCGACATTGCGTTCTATATTGCATGAATCCTGATTTCAGTAATAATGGTGAAATGGGCAATGTAAAGCTTCACCTAAATACAACGTGGAATTTCCTCTAATTGTTTAAAGTATGATAACATAAGACACGTTTGTCCTTTGATATTGCCGGCCACATTTAAACAAAACACCGATTGCTTAAAAACAGCAATCATTTTCAAATGAAGTAGTTCTAAACAAGAAAGGTAGCAGATATCAGTAATTACATCTCTAGATTTGCATCCTAATTCATGTGTGGTTTGTTCACCGACGCCTGATGTTTGGGTAAAGCATTGCTGAAAATAGAAAACGAGAAATGATTTTGATTTCGGCAAGATTGTGTACGTTAATGCATTTCTCTAGCCATGTGAAAATATATATATTCAATGTGGGTGTTTCAGCCAAAAGTTTTTAGGACTTTTCAGACAAACTTCAACTTCATAGTTTCGTCAGGTATGGAACGACCTTTTATAAACAAATTGTTAGTATTCCTATGGGTACGAACTGTACACCCCTTGTCGCAGATTTGTTTTTATATTGCTATAAAAGAGATTTCATGTTGAGTCTTTCACCAGATACCCGGGCAGATGTTATTGAAACCTTTAATGACACCTCTCGGTATCTGATTTACATATTAAACATTGACAATCCTTTCTTTTCTACTATGGTTAATACGAGGGGCTTTCAATATATTCTGTCAGCAGTGCGCTTCCGTAGAAACCGCCTTACATTACCGCACTGAAAACTCGTGCATTTGAAGGCGATTTCACTAACTAACATGCAAAATAACGGTTTAATCCGATAACAATTGACGGAGATATCCATTGTTGAATTATGCGCACTCCTGTATAGTGGCTATATTTTAATGCTATCATGCAAAGTGAAGAAACAAATGAAATAAGGGCTTACATTAAAGTCAGGTTTGCTTTAAAAGTACCTGCAAAATAGATTTATGCTGAACTGTGCCGTGTACTTGGCAGTTCTGCCGTGACATTGAGAACGGTTTTTTGTCGGGCATAGACATTTAATGGGGGTAAACTTAGCATTAAAGACCTTAACCGTCCTGGCAGGCCAGTTGTTGCAGCAGCAAAGGAGAACATTGATGCTGTGAAGGACATGGTAGACGAAGATGGGTGGTATACAGTTTCTAAGATAGCTAATAGTCTTGGCATCTCAGAAGGCACAACTCATCACATTTTGACCAACTGTTTGAAATTAAAGACGTTTTGTGCTAGATGGGTCCCACATTTGCTGTCAACTGAACAAAAGACCAAACGCTTAAAATGTGCTAAAAATCTTCTTAAAAGATATAAAAATTGTCATCCTAGAAAAATTTCTGAGTTGCTCACTGGAGATGAAAAGTGGGTGTACTATTATGAGCCCCAGCGGCGGATAAATAATAAACAATGATTGGGTAAAAATCAGGCAAGACCGGTTATTGCAAAACGAACAAAAAGCGCTTAAAAGGTTTTGTATGCAATTTTCTTTAATTCCAGTGGCCCTGTGGTACAATCTCCATGCAAACAGGGAAACACCATCACGGCCAAATTTTACAAGGACAAAGTTCTCAAAGCAGTCAAAAATAATTACAAGCAAAACGCCCAAGTAAAGTTTTGAATGGCATCCAGCTGATTCATGACAATGCCTCAGCTCAATAAGCTAAAATTGTGCAGTCTTTCTTGGAGCAAGAAAAAGTGGTACAGCTTGAACACCCACCTTATTCTCACGACATTAGTCCCTGTGACTTTTTCCTATTCCCTTTGCTGAAGAAAAACCTCTCTGGTAGACGCTATGCTTCCAGAAGTGCCCTTGGACCCGGAATCTTTCAGTGTCCCAACAGTATCCCAAGGGGAGACTACTTTGCTGCATTTACGTCATTGATAGCGCGATTCCGAAAGTGTGTATCTGTTCTGGGGGAATACTTTGAAGGATTGTAATAAGAAGTTTTTTTATATTTCCAGTATTTGTTAGTTCCGAATACCAGTGACAGAATATATTGAACCCACCTCGTAATATATACCCCATAGAACTTCAAATTAACAAAGCTAATATTTCTTATATTAACGCTTCTTTTTTCGATTTACATCTCTCCATTGGAAATGGTGAAATAGTTAGCAAAATATATGATTTACAAACTTTATAAGATCCTTGGTCATGATCACTTTCATACTATCTTTATTAAACTTGTTAAAAGGTTTAACAATATAGGTTATGACCCTATCATTTTGCAACGCACTGCATGCTTGGTGGTGGACCCATTTACAGTTCACTATGCTTTCCTCTTTAATTGTGCTGTGGACCCTATGATGACGTCTACCTAAAGCCAAAAAGGACGGTGACGTTTGATGTTTATCTGCTGTCTTCTCTTGTCATACCCCCAATGGTTTATTCTCTTGTTGCTCTGGCTTTTGCCAAGTCATCGAGTGCCTTCTTTGTGGCTTTCAAGGCTATTTTTTTGTATTTATGTATAAACAAGCATCTTTGTGTTTTACTTATTTTGCTGCATTGATGGTTAGAGAATAGTTCATGGCGGGAATTTCTTTATTTACACTGTCCCGTTTTATTGGGTTGACAGTAGGGTAAGTGTGAGGTTTGGTGCACCCTAGAACCTGGTTGAAACCCCCCAGCGGCCTTTTTTCCCACTGGCCGTTCCAATGCGGTAGCCCTATTGTCAACCCTTTTGTGTTTGTGATTTCTTATTTGGCATTTTATCATCTTTAAAGTTGTTCTTTGTTTCTGTGTGTGTTTGTGGTTGACTGTCGTCCTTGAATGCTACTTTTCATGTTCAATTTTTATATCTATATTCAAAATAAATAAATTGAATATAAGGGATACGGACATTTTCAAAATCGATTGAGAAGTAAAATGTTCATGTGCGACAAGTGTTTTTAATAGGGCATTCCCTCTCTCTCTCTATCTCTCTCTCTCTCTCTCTCTCTCTCTCTCTCTAATTGTATGTCTGTCTCTTTGTCTCTCTAAGAATCTAAATAGTAATTCTCACATCTCACAGTTCCCCGGTCGAACCACGCAGGGCGAGAGTACTAACTAGTGTGTACCTTGAGCAATTAAACTACAATACCACTATAATATCTGG
This sequence comes from Cyrtodaria siliqua, assembly GCA_037043455.1. Taxonomy (NCBI): domain Eukaryota; kingdom Metazoa; phylum Mollusca; class Bivalvia; order Adapedonta; family Hiatellidae; genus Cyrtodaria; species Cyrtodaria siliqua. The sequence goes on from JAWPHD010002228.1 coordinate 191,171, forward strand.
GTTACTTGCCTCATTATCCTGACACACAGCAAGTGTATGACACTCGTTTGTGTTGCTCACATTGGAACATCGGTAACAATCTAAAGCATCTGTAATGTCATATGTGAGATCATTAGTTATGTGAGGTTTCATCGATATAGAATGGTGATATGATATGATGATGTTTTACGATATTTTAATATTTTATTTAATAAATACTTTTCGAAAAGCGTCACCAAACAAGTAATATCCAGAAAAGCATGAAATGATATGTTTACTATTCTCAAAATGTAAATGTGCTTATCTTTTTTACTTAATTACTAAATTCGTTACTATACAAAGCCCATTGCTAAACAAAACATAGGAAAAGGTCGTCATTCTGCCTAAGACCCAGCCATACAATATGATGAATACTGACGCTGATATCATTAAGCGGCTTCGTTGTGTACGTTGACGTCACTTTTTCTTTTGATTTGTTCTGGTTGTGCAGCGCTAAATAAAGCCGGATACAAGCCCAGCCTTTTGTTATACCTGGAGCATTTTGAAATGTACGCCAGATATGAGAAGCGAACAGCGACGCTGCGAGTGTAAAGTAGGTGTAGGTTTCCCCCTCCCGCCAGTGGGGGTTTGGCGGGCCTCCCCCAAGAAAATTTTGAAAATTAGGAGGCAAATGATGCGTTCTCAATCTATATTTCAGCGTTAATATGGCATTTTGAACTTTTATTTGTTCACTTTTGCTGACGAACTGTACGCATTGGCGTACGTGCGTATGCCTGGATACGCGCCTGTTTACGCCTTTCTGCACAGAAGCGAACGTTCACAGAGATCAGTACATAAATGCGCATGATTTGTGTACAGCATGTTATGTCTTGCAAATTTTAAGTTTCCCCCAGTTGAAATGTATGTGAATATTCAGTGCGAATTCCACAATATTCGTAAACGATGAACTTGTACAGATAATTAACTGGAAATTTTAGTTGTTCGTGCTTTCAAAGGCTTTTAAAATAAAGTAATTGAATGTAAAGCTGTTGTTTAGGTCTTTTACGGGTAACTTATGGTAATTATATGTTGCGAAACCTCTTGACATACACTTGTATTAAGCAGTTAACTACTTTAAACGATATAACGCTGTTTCGTTGGATGTTACACTATTGCTTTATATCACGCGACATGCTAAATTCCATGCGACCTTGGCCTTTGACCTACTGATCCCACAAGCAATAACAAGAACAATTTATCTGTGTACGTATAAGGTGAGTGTATTGCCTTCAAAGTTACCGCGCGGAATGCGTATTTCCATATGAGGTCACGGTGGTATTGACCTTGGAACTACTGACACCAACATCCATATAGATCCTCTTCTCACCAAGTCCAATGACATGTCATGAGTGTGGACGTTATGCTTTCGAATTTATACCGCGGAATACTTAATTGTTTACGGGCGGACTGACGAACTTATGGACGTATGTATGGGCGTACGGACAACTCTATTCCATCATACGTCCAGCTTTTAACACAGGTTTTCATATATCATTAACCACTGAGAATTATCAAGACGTTGTCACAGTAAACGCTTATATTCGTTACCATGGATACAATTGTTTCTCATCCCATACATGCATATTAAATTAGACAGCAACTATTTAATTAACGCGGTCCATTTATTTACAGTGACTGGAGGCGAAAACGTATTTCTTATTTAATCTCAATATTTAAATAAAGATTCGTGAATTTCGATCACAAAACAAGAATGTATCAGAGCCCGTCCAGTTTTTAACACAGGTTTTCATATATCATTAACCACTGATAATTATCAAGACGTTGTCACAGTAAACACTTATATTCGTAACCATGGATACAGTTGTTTCCCATCCCATACATGTATATTAAATTAGACAGCAACTATTTAATTAACGTGGTCCATTTATTTAGTGACTGGAGGCGATAAGGTATTTCTTAATTAATCTCAGTATTTAAATAAAGATTCATGAATTTTTATCACAAAACAAGAATGTATAAGAGCTTTAATGCATCACTTGAATTATTGTCAATATTGTTTAATAAATAAAACTAGCCGAGACGTCTATTTTGTGCATTAACAATAGTTAAATTGTATGGTGTATTTGGATTGGTACCCATACTTCTTTCAGATCACCTCCAGTCCCTTTAAAAGCTCATACATATACCTACACGTGCAAGTTATCTGTAGTAAGACCGCTTTTATCCAGTACAGAGACATGTTGAAGCTGCTGTGGTGAACCTGTAGGTAATGTGTATGTTTTTAAAAATCATTACATGGGCCCGCCTGAATTGCATTAAGCAATGGGGAAGTTTATATTTCATGTAGCAGAACGGATATTTCGACAAAACACGTTTAAAAACATTTTTTACTGAAGAAATGCGATAACCTGTTCAAATTTACATATTAAATGTTTTAATTTTGCAATATGCATTTTTTTTAAACCGATATGGTTTATTTAACCCAGCCAACCACGTTTTCGCTCCTTGGAGAAGGGGTTGAATGGGGTATGAAAGTCAATACTCGGATCACGTAATGTAAATAAACTCTCATTGGAGATATATTTCCATGGAGAGGGTTCCTTTTTGGACAAATCGGACTAGGCCTTAACGGGTTAGGTGTCTGAAACGCCTTGATATCAATTGCGCACGAGTCAAAATTGCCATGCGATATCGCAGTTAAAGAAATGGGAGAAAGGGAATTTCGTCATTTCGTCATTTATACAGTATTGATCGATAGACTACAAATAGTGAATATTATGCGTAATAATAGTGTTTAGACAAGAGATATGGCATAAGGTAAAGCACACATAAATAGCGACGTTAAAATAAGAAATTAGATTACCAACCTGCCCGATCACTGGTTTTGGAAAGACTAAAACGGAATTAATTTCGTGATACCTATTATCTATTCTACGGACACGCTCGACCTCAAAGTTCGTTTAGTGAAATATAGTTTAGAAGTTGTTTAATAGTGAACAGTACTGTATATAATTCTATTTCACAACCAAACACTACCACGTGATAATTAAATTCATACTTCACGTAATCGGCAGACATGTATTACAATAGTAAAAGAAAAGACAGAGAGTATAGGAGATAGAATTAGTGTTATAGTATATCTGTATAGCTAAGAAGTAGGTATATAAGTCGAACTGGAAAATTAGCTTCCACAGTCAACCAAGAAACACGCATTAAAACGAACAAGAATTACAATGTTAACAAGAACGAATTCGACGGCGCGCCATCGCAAATCCCCACGACTTCTTTACACATTTCACTAGGATAAACACATACTTATGTATCAAAATTGGGCTCGGAGAGACACAAATAATGTTGCTCCACCCACACCCCTTCCCCCTCCCCCTCCCCACCCTCGTTATCATGTGGAAGTTATACGCTAATTTTGGTTGAATTCTGTTCAGAGGTTACTCTGTATTATCCTACCCTAGCTATACCTGACCACTGGGCAGATATCAACGTTTGAAATAACTAAGTTGTATGTTATTTATCTTTCATAGACGAGTATATATTACAAGTTATATGTTAACATAAAAAATACAGTGTATTGAATTTGTAGCGGCTGGGATCTAGGGGAAACCCAAAAGCCCAACAAATGTTGTTCCTCCCCGACACTCTGTGTGTGTGTGTGTGTGTGTGTGTGTGTGTGTGTGTGTATGTGTGTGTGTTTGTGTGTGTGTATGAAATTCTAAGGATTATTGCCACTCCACTATAATAGCCACCAGATAATTCCGGTAAAGTTGGGCCCAATGGAGAGCAATACTTGTACGGGTTGTATTATAAATAATAACCGTACAATAATAAGGCATGCTATGAAATTATAATTAATGTCAGCCAGACAATAAATAGCGGCATCAATGTATTATAAAGTCTAAAGACATAAAATGGTTTAACCCATATTACAGGCCAACCACCCCCACGCCCTGTTAAACGTCCGAGTTTAAAGTAATATAATAAAATCGTTTGATACGACGTTGTAATTAATGTTTAGTTTTTTAGACCTTTTGTCCCCACTTACGACCCCTTGGTGCGGAGCCAAACAATGTTGCTCTTGCTCGCCGTTATCTTGTGGGGGATGTCATCCACTAAATTAAATTGAATTTGACAAAGTGGTTAAGGAAGAGATACGGTAACGGACGGACGGACGTATGGAAAGACGGACGGAAACACTCAGGTTTATCACAGAAGAAGTGGTAAATTCTATTCATTCCATAGATTTTTGTGTCTAATTTTGGGTTTATATGGCTATTTAGACAATTCGGAGAACCATGAGAGCCAACTAAACCCTATTTGTAAGATATCCATCAGTCCCGAAAGGTCTGTGTGTCTATCTCCTCTCAAAGTTTCCAAACGATTAATATATGGAAACTTTACATGATGCTTACCTATGATGTCAAGATATGATTATCGATTCGGCGTCAAAATAAACCTTGTATTACCAGAGTTACGACCCTTTTCTCGTCGTGTATATATATCTCCTGCCACAGTTTTCACCCGAATATTTCGAAACTTTACACGATGCCTACATGGGATGTTGAAACGTGCGGTCAAATGTACTTTACAAATAAGTTATATAATTAGTATGTGACTTAAATAAATGTAATTAAAATGTATGATTAGTTCAACCAAATACCGTCTTCATGTTCCCCTTTCCACCGACCCACAACCCAACCCATACCCCGTCCTGACCCCTTGGAATCTCATCTCACGTTTGATATCCGTTGGGCCTTTACATCTATGCATTTCAATTCCGCCTCAAAATCGAACCGTATTACTGGAGTTATGGCGTATCCTTCGTTTTAAAACAGTGTGTGTGTGTGTGTGCGTGCGTGCGTGCGTGTGTGTGTGTGGTGGTGGTGGTGGTGGTGGTGGTGGTGGTGTGTGTGTGTGTGTGTGTGTGTGTGTGTGTGTGTGTGTGTGTGTGTGTGTGTGTGTGTGTCCTTCCCATATTTTTTAACAGATTGTTCAGAAACATTACATGATGCTTACCGATGATTTCAAGATGTGTATATCAGTTCTGCGTGTAATTTCTGAGTAACATTTTTGTCAAATTTTACGTTTTTAGTGGGGGCATCAGTGATCCATGGACACATCTCTAGTTGTACCTATTTACAGAAAAATAGCCTTCCGACTGAACATATAAATAAAGCCGACACCGTTTGTTTTTTTATTCACGGTCGACTGAGCCATCGTATATGGAAGCCGCGCAAAGACAGAAATAAGTGGTGGTGAATATTAAGAGAAATAAACAAGACTCTTATCTAAGATAAAACATTCTGTGGTTATCATTGAAACAAGGACTTTATTTTTTGCATTCTATCAATATATTATTTTATTTCACAGTTATGATTATGAAGGAAGATATGTCCAAAAGCATTAAAGCAATGCGACTTTTATATATAGTAGTATTAGAAGTACATTTAAATAATGTGAAGTTAATCTTAATTTTAAATTAAATTTAAAAACAAAATAGTTGGCTATTTTTTCAGAAGTAAAATTTAACGTATTAATAAAGTGGCCCGCAAACGAAAAGACGCCATTTCAAGGGCGAAAAGACGACAGAACGCCACGCGAAAAGACGAAAGGACGACACTTCAGCGCGAAAAGACGCCATTTGATATTGTCGTCTTTCGTCTTTTCGCGTGGCGTTCTGTCGTCTTTTCGCCCTTGAAATGGCGTCTTTTCGTTCTGTCGTTCTGTCGTCTTTTCGTTCTGTCGTCTTTCCGCGCTGAATTTGTCGTCTTTTCGTTCAGTCGTTCTGTCGTCTTTTCGTTCTGTAGTCTTTTCGGGGGCGAAATAACGGAAAGACGAAAAGAGGACAATGGCAGAAATCAGCCACCATACAAAATAGCAACTCCTGTTTAAACTTGTTATTTTACTAAAAAATATCTATACAATGACGTCACCCGGTCAAGAAGGAACCGCTCACCAAGCATCATTAGACTAAAAGTAGTTTCAAATATCGCTTTCTAATAAATGAGACAGCGTTACAGCTTGTTTCGTTTTTTTTTCTAATAAATGAGACATCGTTACAACTTGTTTTGTTTGTTTGAATAGTGTTTTACTTCATCTTTAGCACATTTTAGGCCATATATGACGGTTGGTTATTTGTTTTGTGGTAGAAACAGACGACATCATTTTTGCTGGGTAGAACCAGAACTGTATATATCTCACCATCTTTAAGAATCGACACTTGCATGTTGATAAGCAAAACAATTTAAAGAAACGCACGACAATCTAGATTTTTTAAAATTTAGCGGCTTCCCGGCAGTTTTTCTAGGTACTTGCCTTTGTTCAATCATTAATTATAGTAATTATCAGAAAAGTATAAAGCACATTGTTTTTGCATTTTTTGAGCTGTTGATAATATTTTTAACCCTATAGGAGAATAAGTAGTAGAAGAAGAAATCTCAAACTAGTATTTAATTATATGCAAGCAGGTTTAAACTCAAAACTGGCTAAATAAATCGAGACGCTAATGTTAATACTTTATACAAACGTTAAGATTGCCATGTGTCCCTTTAATTCAACTTATTGAATTGCATCACATAATGTTATTGTTCTTCGTTCTGTTATCAGTAACCGACATCCCAGTGTCAAGTGTTTGATTACAAGGCACTTCTTGTTCAAGTTAGAAACTATGTCGAAGAAGACGAAACTGTACAACTTTGTCCTAAGTATTGCGAAATATTTTTGATTATTTCGTATACTGTATCATACTGTTTTACAAGTACTGTATTGTCTTCAATGCAGCTGTCGACTCCATATCGTGAAATGGTACGTCTTTTCCTGGACACAACAAGGTACCACAATACACATACTTTCATTACAATAGTATTAGGAAAAGATGGAGAACATAAGATATAATCTTATAGTATATGTATATAATTGTGCTGTTATTTGGCGGGTTAGTTTCCTTAAGTAACTCTCAGAAATATGAAAACTTTGGAAAAATCTTTTTTTTTTACTCTTTAAAAAGAGTATTAGAAAGTAAATAATAGTAAACAACTAGAGGGGTGTTCCACGGATCACTTGTCGCCTGCCTTGTGCATATCAGTGACATTGACCTTGACCTAATGACAACACAATCAGTAGAAGCCATCCTCTCACTGAGGCCAACAAACACGTTTTAACGACGGTAGTTGCAAACATTCACAAGATATTGAGCGGAAATTAAGATGTAACGACAACGACACAAAAATATGCTGCAACTGGAAAATATGCACATCTAACGCACACACAAAAAAGTAATTTTACACTTAAACAGTCTGAAATAAAAATGCATCTACTCAATATATGCATAATCATAACTCTTAAAACTAAATGAAAATAATAATTGATTTAAATAAACAATCCATACAGCCTAAACATATTTTCAACAAAAGATCACATGACCTTTATCTTTGACCTATTAATACCAAAATAGAAGTGTAACTCATACCAAGATATAACTCCACAGTCAACATGAATTAAATCCGTGCATTCGTTCTTATCAGAAAACTCAAATGCCAAATTGTCGGAACCAATCAAATTTATTCAGTAGTAGTTTCGTATAATATTTTTTGAAGTAACCTTACATTGTATGGTTTAAAACATTTTGCCTTATATAAGGCCCGAACTTTGAAATTCGGTTCAGTTGACACATAGTAGACGACGCTCTAGCCGATTGCGCAGTTTGTTTGTTGCGCTATTAAATTGCCAAGATCTGCAAACTGACTGGTTCCGATAATTTTTCATGTGAGCGATCTCTTATTCAAATGAGCAGAAACCGTTTTTTATTATTTAAAGTTCATGATGACATATACCTTGGACTTATGGACCCCAAAATCAATAGGAGTCTACCTCTAACTGCTACGTCTAACTACACATCAAACGTAAAAATCAATCCATGCAGTCGTTCTCTTTTAAAAAGGTGGAGATCTAGTTACATAAAAGATAACAGTGTCACTTTGTGATCTTAACCGTTTGTTCCCCAAATTAATAGGATTCTACCTCTTACCAAGATGTAACTACACGGCATCTACACAATCGATTTATTTTTATAAAAAGTATCGAGCTAGGTTAGTTTGCATGTTAATGTTTGACGAAAAGGGACGTTACTCTACCGAAATTGAACTCATAGTAATTGGACAAGAACATTTCGTGTGGGTAAGATAAAGATGTGTTTGAAGTTTCATGAACACAAGTAAAATACTTTTTAAGTTATGGCCAAGATAAGTTTGCAGGTTAAATTGTGACGGACGATGGACGTCAGACGAAATGATCCTCAAGATTCTGCCATTCCATGTAGGCGACAAAAAAAACACGATCACAATGTTGCTGGTATCTGAAATCGGTTTCAATGAGATACCTTCACCTGAAACTAAAATTATGACAAATCAATTAAGATACTGTTCACTAGTAACTTAATGGTGCAAGACAACGTAAAAACGACTTGCCCGACTAGTGTTATGTACAACAATTTTAAATATTAACTGGATTTATAAGTCTCTATGAAATGTTAGTGTTTACCGTACTTTTTAAACCAATCAGATGGCTCAGAATTTCAAATACTGGCTACATTTATTCATGAAGAATTTACTACCTGCGCTCTTCACAGGTTAGAGGGTGACCTATATAGAGATTATAGATACACTTACGGTGAACACTAAGCCGGATAGAGTCTATGAAGATAAATCTTCACCTGTAAGAAACCGCGATCGGTAGCTACACTCCCTCCCTTTCGGTTACTTAGGGTGTAGCACCCCCATTACATCATAGGAAATGTCGGCCCGAGATAGTCGCATAATGGCAGCGAGTAAATAATTCTCATTTCTTTTGTAAAAAAAATCATTTTCGCTAGTACGCTCCTCCCTTTTGGTTTCTTAATGGTGAATATTTCTCTTCATAGCCTTTATCCTACACATATTGTCGTTTAAATTTGGCACAAGTGTCATCATTACTATATAGTTCATCAAGTAAGTTGTAGATATGCCATAATGGTGATGTATAAATGATCCATGTACTTATTGTGGACGAATAAGGGACTAAGGAGTGACAGATGTATATTGTGATCTCGAATGTGTTCCACTTAAATCTAAACATGGTGAGCATAGTTTGATGTTGTTAAAGGGACTGGAGGCGATCTGGAAGGGTAATTGGGGTCAATACAGAAACAATAGAAAACCATCGTAATGTGCAGTTTAAGCTGCATGTTAAGTTTGCATGAATTATTATTGTAACACGACCTCCGCAATCTTTCATATACACAAAGAAGAGAGACAGCTGTATGTTATTCTACGACAGTTGTTCCATTAATTCCCCGCGTATATTTTATCCGTTGGAAGCGCCGCGTTACATGACGTCACTTGTTAAATATGCGTCACGAAGACAATCTCAACAGAAATTTTAATGAAATGCTAATTACAACAAACTTGCCATATTCTCAAACCGTGCACACCCCCGATATAAACCCATCATATGCATCAATACATATAACATTAATAAGCATCTTGAACCAGCTGAGAACGTTTGACGTCATACAGCGCAAGCTATATGACGTAAGCATGCGCTGTATGACGTCAGCAATGACTTAATTGTTTGTCACGTGACTAGTAGTGTATTGAAACGCAGAGCTTATCATACGAGGGCGCCCAATGGAACAGCCTGTAAACATAGCAGCCAGATTACCTTGACCTCCGAGATAATATATAGTGCCCCAACAATAGCGTAAACGTTGTGTTAAAATCGAAATAATAAAAACGTACCTGTATTTATCTGTGAATAAAATACATTTAGTCGTTCGGATGCGAGTAATAAAGTCACTCGTGCTAACGCACTCGTGATTTAATTACTACGCATCCGAACTCCTAACTGTATTTTATTCACCGATAAAACACAGGTAATTATTTATTATTTATTAATTAATAAAAATGTTTGGACTGGAAAACACGACTTTTATTATATATTTTGTTAAATCATCAATATTAATTAATGTATGATTCATTTTGTTGCACATATTATTAAACAGCATGCTTAAGTTTTGCAGAGAAATACACGTCTCCTTCCGGGCATTTATTTAGTAACAGTGACCTGACCTTGACCATAAATGCAATCCCAAACTTGATTTTCATTTTATCCAACTACACACCAAGTTTCAGGCCAATAGTTCATTCCTAATTAAAGTTAATGAGCGTAATGAGTTGTTTTATTTTTTAATAACATTGAACTTAACCTTGAACCCTGTCACCCCAAATGAAATCCGAAGTTTTCTTTACAAATAAGCTATCTACCCATAAAGTTTAATTACAATATCTCATTCCTAAGTACAGTTATTGAGCGGAAACCATTTTTCTATTTTAGTAACAGTGACCTTGAACTTGACTCCAATGACCTCTCTTGCAATCCCAAGCTTCCTTTTCATATACGCTATCTACTGATTTTTTTTTTTTCAATATCTCATTTCAAACTAAATTTAATGAGCGGAAACTTTTTTGTTTTTCAGTGACAGTGACGGAAACTGTTTTTCTATTTTCACTAACAGTGACCTTGATATCGACCCCAGTTGACTGAAATGCACACACGAACTTGCCTTTCATATAATCTACCTACACACCAAGTTTTCGGTCAATATCTCATTCCTAACTACGCGTAAAGTTTTAATTTCAATACCTCATTACTAACTAAAGTTATTGAGCGGAAAATATTTTTCTATTTTTAGTACATGTAACAATGACATTGACCATGACCCCAGTGGCCCCAAATGCAACCGCAAACTTGCTTTTATTATAAGCTACCAGCACACCAAGTTGCAGGCCAATACGTCATTCCTAACTAAAGTTATTGAGCGCAAAACATTTTGATATTTTTAATAAAAGTGACCTTGACCCCAGTGACCCCAAATGTAATCTCAAGCTTTTCGTTCATATAAGCTACATGCCCTTACAGTTTCATTCCAATATATCATTCTTAACTAAAGTTATTGAGTGGAAACCATTTTTCTGTTTAAGTAACAGTGTATTTCGTGTATATGTTTACAATTTCTGTTGCCATAGCAACCACATTTTTTACATATCAATAAAACAAAATGATATGCATGATCTTTTCATCAATAAAACAAAATGATGTGCATAACCTCTTCACTACATTACACATTTTCTTTAAATAAACTTAAGCATTTTTGTTATCAAAGGATCCATATCTTTGAGTGCATTTTTACTATTTCCATTGCCATAGCAACCATATTTTTTTGCCAAATCAACAAAATAAAATAACTTGCATAATCACCTCATTGCCCTTTAACAACATGCCAAGTTTCATAACAATATCTTCTCATTATCGCAGGATCCATATTTGTGGAACGGACTGACGGACGGACGGACGGTCTTTACGATTTCACCATTAATATTATACCAAAACCAGCAACTGCTTGTGAGATTTCCAAATCTAAGTACTAATGATGTGATAGTTCCACGTACTGCTCGTCTTGCCTTTGAAATAGAACTTAAAAGCAGAACAGACGCCAACGCTACTCTATTTCAAAATCTGGGTAGAACAATTGTGAAAAAAATGACAATAAGAATAAGTGGCAATGAAGTCATGTCAATAGATGACAGTGATATATATCATTGTTATGTAGATTTATGGAAAAGCCCTACCGAACGAGTAAACACAGCTTACCAAGGTATTGGTATTGGTAAAGCAAACATGTTAAAACATAGAGTTGGTGCGGGAGATGCTTCCTCAGACACCGAAGATGAAGCTATAGCAGCAGCTTATGGAAATAGATTTTGTGTTCCACTGGACTTTGAAATGTTAGAAAGTCATATGCCATTTTATCAAGCGGGGCTTGGTGATAGGTTAGAATATGAATTAACGTTTAACGATTATAACAAAGTTATCAAAAGCACTGATGCTGATGCATCTTATGTAATAAAAAATATCTGATTTGAATTTGATACAGTTAGTGATGTTGAATTATCCAGACAAATAAGAAAAATCAATGGTAAGATGTCATTTATGTATGATCGTATCTTGCGACATAGAAAAATAATAGCAAACAAATCTGAAACCCTTTGGAACATCAACATTAATGTACCAGCACGGAGCATGAAAGGTATTTTAATGCTGTTTGAAGACCCAGAAAGAACAGACACAGAATCCTTTTACAACCCAAAGATTGAAAAGGTTGAAATGACAATAGAGGGAGTACCAAATCAGTTGTATAGTCAGGGCATGAAGGCATATCAACATTGGGATGAAATCAACAAATATTTTGCCTTGACATCAAAAAGAAACAAAGAGACAGAAATAGTAGCAAGAGACTTATACTTTACCAATGTTTCTCTTGAGACTTATCTGACAAAATCATATGCTTTGTGGCTTGACCTTAGAACATGTGATGACAATTTATTACACGGCAGTGGAAGAAGAATAGTAAACGGCAGTGAAGGCATAACGATATTAATAAATAAAAAAGCAGATGCAGATCAACCTTTAAATATTTATATATATATAATACAAGATGCGCAAATCAATTTCGAAGATGGAAGATTTAAAGAAGCAGGATACTAGTTTGCAACAAAAATATCCTAAATATTCACACAGTGCCATTATTTGTGGTCAGACAGGCTGTGGTAAAACAGAGTTTGTTCTTGACATACTTGAACAAGAGTATGTTGGAGTTTTTGAACATATAATTATATTGTGTCCAACCATAGAATGGAACGAAGCTTATAAAAATAGATCCTGGATAGGAGATGCAAAAAACCCAAAAGATAAAAAATAATAATTGTCAATCCCGTTAGCAACGGCAAAGAAGATGCTGCAAGAACTGTTGCGTTTATTTTTCAAAAGATATGCTGGCCAGCCCACATTATACATCATTGATGATTGCTCCGCCACAAAAGAATTAACAAAGAAAAAGGATATGTTATCAGAGTTGGCATTCTCTGGTCGCCACGCCAAACAATCAGTGTGGGTTATTTCACAGAGATATAATTCTGTATTGAAAGATTTAAGAGAGCAAGCAAAATGGTTGTGTATGTTTTACACTAAGGACAGAGATAGTTATGAAAATATTTTGAGAGAAAATGATGTTATTCCGACGCAGGAAGAGAGAACCAGAATAAGAAAAGCTTTAGCTAAGACTAAATATTCCAAGTTAATTTTGAGGACTGACCAACCAACTGGTTATTGGGTTGAATAATTACTTTTTTTATAACTGTTGCTAATAGTAATACTAACAGCAAAGTAGCAATGTTAATAGCAATACTGACATGAAAATATAATGAAAATATCCGAAAATATAGTAATGCTTATAGCATTGCTCATAGTAAAGTAGCAATGCTAATAGCAATGGTAGCAATGCTAATAGCAATGCTCGCAGCAAATTAACAATGCTAATAAAAAAATAGTAATATTAATAACAATGCTATTAACAATACTAACAATTACTACTTCATGAATATCGCAGCTGGTTGTTTTATGTTTTATGTTTATTTCAAGATAAAAAATAAAATTATTAATATAAAAATGAATGCGGAAGAACTATTACAAGACGAATCGGAAGGTTTCACAGAACGTGATGAATCAAAGCAACAAGAAACAAAAAAAGAAAGATTATCAGCCATAGTGGCTGGCGGCGGTAGCCGTCAATATTTGGGTAAAGACATACAACTCACGAATATAGATAGCATGCCCCCGGATGAAATTAACAAACTTTACTGCAGGGGCAAGTATGACCAAGACTTTTGGCAATTCTTTTATTAACTTGTATGTGATGGGAGTATCAAAATATTTTAATGTAACCAATCCACCAAAGCTGATAGAAGATTTGGAGGAAGACCCATTTATTAATCATGCTTTGACAAGTGCTTGTTGTGAGTTGTATTACAGGTATGGAATGTGCTTAGCACCATTTACAGCAATACTGACAACTGTTAGACATATTGATTTTAATAAAAATAAAAATATAGATAATATAAATGGAGAACCAAGAGAGTGAAGTTATATCTGTTGTTACACAACCTGTTAAGGTTGAACAACAAAAAGTAAAAAATCCAAAAAGAATAGAAGCTGGGAAAAAGGAGCAGCGGCAAGAAAGGCAAAGCGTTTGCTTCAAGATGCAAAGCAAGATGCTGCAAAGCAAGATGCTGCAAATCAAATAACAAAAATAACAATAGATGAAGAGGAACCAGAAATCAAAATAAACGTATACAAAAATTATATTCCACCGTGTCTGGTTTTATTAGGTATTGCTGGGTTGGGTTTGTATACTTATAACAAGAAATCTGCTACACAACCTGTAGCTGTACAACCTGTTCATGTTGCACCAAAAGACCCGTTTGATTTTTAATAATTTATTTTAAAAAAATAATCATATAAAAAATAAATGGCAGCAAGTATTGACGGAAAACAAATTGTAAATATGATGTATCATGCTGGGTTGGAAACACTTTTAACTATTGGATATTCTGAGATTGGCAGAAAACTACTAAAAAGACCAGCACCTAAAGTGGATTTTAATATGGTAGATTTTGGGATGCTGTCTGTGGATATAATGTTAGAATGGCTACAAAGGATATGTTGATTAAGCAAGGTATTATTCCTGCGGATATTATGAAATAATTTTAAAAAATATATATAAAAAAATGGCAAGTGCAGTAGGTGGCGCCTTAACTAACGCATTGGCGTTTAGCGGTTCAAATTATTTCTTTTCAGAAATGGGAAGTCATTCAGATGAGGAAAGACAAAGGCATGACAAAGCAGTGGAACAATTAAACGCAGCACAAGTGGAGTGGAATAAAAAAAGAACAGAGAGATTAGATTTTATTAATAAGCAACTGCAAAAGGAGCATCATGCAGAGCAAACTTTTGATGATGTGGATCAGGCTATGAAGCAGTATTATTATATAACTGGCAAACATTTGCTTTTGGAACCGGAGCCCAAGTTGAGTGATTTTTATACACCATCTCCGGATCAACAGAATAGAGAAATTACGTTTATTGTGGTGGGCATGGCTGCAACTGGATTTGTGGCGTATAAATTGAGTTCATAAAAAATAAATAGTTTAAAACTATAATTACTTTAGATTTCTTTGGATTTGGAATGACTAAGTATGTTTACTTTGAAATAACCTTTGAAAAGACTAAGTCATATGCATGATACCTATTTTTTTTGTTGTTCTTACATGGTTTTAATCCAAGTGATCGCATATAACATGGTGGTTTAGCACTCTTCTCTAATTTATCTTTGAGATGACCAGGCGCCCATACTTCACCATTGTCTAATAATGTCAATACCATGGATGGACCATATTCAGTATCTACTATTTTCGTATCTGTAATAGTGTATATTTTATTTACTTCCAAGTCTGTCCATTTCTTTGTGCTATTTTGATATTGCTCTTCGAGCAGTTCATCAAATCGTGCAGTTGTGATTTCCATTTTTCCTTTATAGTTATATAAAGTTTAATCTTTAGTAGAAAAAAATGGAAAAGATTTATTACAGCCCAAAAGGATTTTGGAAAGGTTACTCAGCAGTTAAAAAATTGGCAAAAGAGGCTGGTGTTAGTAAAAAAAAGGCATTAGAATTTTTAAAGAAACAAGCTGTGTGGCAGATTTATTTACCCGCACCAAAGAAAATAATTAGACCCAGGTTTGATGTTTCTGCTAAGAATGAAGTGCATCAAGCTGATTTGTTATTTTTACCGCATGATACTTTTTGAATTGGTCGTGGACGCAAGACATATAAATATGCGTTGACGGTGGTTGATATTGCAAGTAGATACAAAGAAGCAGAGCCACTGACTTCCAGGGATAGCAAAGAAGTTGCCAATTCATTTGAGAAAATATACAGTCGACATTTGAAATATCCAAAGTTATTACAAGTGGATCCAGGCAGAGAATTTATGGGTGCAGTACCGCAGTTGATGGCAAAACATAAAGTAAATATCAGACGGGGCAGAACAGAAATACACAGAGACCAAGCTTTAGTGGAAAGATTAAACAGAACATTAGCTGAAAGATTGTTTGGTTATCAGTATGCTAAGGAAATAGATTCTCAAAAACGTAATAGAGAATGGGTAAAGAGATTACCAGAAGTTGTTAAAGCCATAAATGCGGAGACAAAAAAGCCCCCTCCTGTTGAAACAAAAATATTAAAAGATGATCCTATCTGTATGAATGCAAGTGTAAGATATTTATATCAACCCGGGGAACAAGAAGGTGGAAGACGCAGAGCAACTGATCCAATGTGGAGTGTAGATATTCACAAGATTAAAAGTTATATGGTGACGCAAGGTATAAGAGTTTATTATTTGAAAGCACCAGCGCCACAGAGAGGATTTGTCAAAGAAGAATTACTTATTGTTCCTGCTGATACCCAAATTCATAAGTTTTTATAGAAACCATGTGCATCAGTTGTAATTCCATCTTCTCGTATATATCTTTTTGAGTAAAATGGTGATAATGTAGATTTGTTTACTGTTACACCAAATATCTGATGCTTTATTGATCGTATCATATTCATTTTATGGGTGTATTTTTTCTTGCCAAACAATGCATCCTTGTAGTTCTCAAAGTTTGTTTGTTTTTCGGTTACATATTTTCTTACACCCTTTGCTTTCTTAATAATCTGCTCATTCACTTTCAAAATAGAATCTTGTTTGGATCTTAATCCAATATCCTCAACTGTAGGAACACCAGGACATTCATCTTTCATTTTACCTATTGCTTTCTTAATAATCTCCTCATCCGCTTCCAAAATAGAATATAGTGCGGATCTTAGCTCATTCGCTTTAGAATATAGTTCGGGTCTTGATTCAATATACTCAACTATAGAAACACCAGGACACTCATCGTTCATTTTGTTTGTTACTTTTTCAATAACCTGCTCATCCGCTCTCAAAATAGAATATAGTTTGGGTCTTAATCCAACATATTCGGCTATAGCAACACCAGCACAATCGTCTTTTTATTTTACCCAATACTTTTTTGTTTGTATCATCATGCATTGGGTGATTTTGAGGATAATCACTTAAGTCATACTCATCTTTCATTTCAGCCATGTCTTTGTATGCATCATCTGTTCTGATGTCTACCAGTAGGCTGTCAGTGTCTGTTTATAATAAAGTACAGTCATTTCCGTACCTTTTCTTCAGGGTATTATAATACCAATCATACAACATGTACTTTGATAAATCCAATACTGACATCCCAACATAGATTGGTTTGTTTAATGTTAATTTTGTTTTGTTTACATGTATTGCTGACAATTCATCTGAAAATTTTATACGCCTGTTAAAGTTGGGTTTGGCTATTATTTTTCTTATCTTTTCATTTTCAGAGCCGTCAGTTTTGACTAGTTTTATATCTGTCCGCTTGCGTAGATTTTCCATTGTTTTGCCAAACACAGAGTTGTTCATAAGTTTGTAAAAATCTTTTTCAAATTGTGATTTAGCTTTTTTCCTCAGTTCTGTGTTTAGATTTATGTATGATGCCATCCATGGTTTTTCATTAAATTCTAATACTCTGTGTACTTTCTTTAGTTTCATGCCTAAAAATAAATACAGTTGCAGGTTTTTGTAATGTATCACATATTTTCTTTGTCCCTAAGATTGGGGACTAGTTGTTCTGTATTTATCATGGTATTCTTTTCCAACAGATCTGTCTGGTATTCAGACAACCATTCTTTTTTTACTGCTAATCTTTCCGGTGCAAGTGGATAGTCATTGTGAGCTTCATGAAGCTCTTTAGGATATTCCAAATCAACTTCGAGTATTTGTCCTTTGCCAGGTTTTGGTTTAGAAAATTGTCCACTCTTGTTTTTGGTTTTGCAAACAAAGCCAGAACATGGAAGTGGCTGACTCATTGCCCATCCATAAAGATTATTTGCATCAAAATACATTAAAAAGTTGTTTTCCTCGTTAGGGTTATAATCAACTACATGTGGATTGTTTGCTTTGGCATATCGTTTTGATACCATACTTATGCCACCTCGCATTCCTTTTTCTATAAATAAGTGCTTGTCAATGTCTGTCAAAAGTTCTAATTCTATTTTTGAATGTTTGAGTAAAGCATCCCAAGATAATCCAGGTGCTGTGTAGTAATGTAAAGCATCAAGTTTGTATGCACTCATACATGTTTTTCTAAAAGTTTGAAACACATCTGCTAACAGAGTTACATCAGTTTTTAGATATAAATCATGATAGTCTCCAAGAGTTTTACAGTTAAACTCTTTCCATATTTTTTGAGCGTATTCGTAATCTTTGGGACTTATACTTTCATCTGAGAGACTACTGTAAAACTTTTCTATAGGCGGTAATTGCGTTTCCTTGAATCTTTCCATACTGTCCATATATTCGTATGGATAAACACCTTTTCGTAAAAGTAAATCTGTTTGTTCCCCAAATTGATTTTTGGTAATTTTGAAATCAGATTTGTCTGTTGCTTTAACCAATTTTTCCAAAGACGAAGCCATAAACTGAAAACTATCCAAGAATCTAAGTTGTCCGGCACTAAATGAAATATACTTTTCAGCGTTGTTTGGAATGCATGTAATATTACCTGTCATTTTATGTATTTTTTGCATTATAAGATGACTATCATATCCTTTGAGGTTGTGAAATACAACAGGGATGATTGTTTTATTTGGTTTTATTTTTAGTTTTAGGTTGCAGTTTTTATGTGCTGCACCTCTGTATTCTCCTGTAAAATGACAGTGGTCTCTTACTTTACAGTTTTTGCCACATTTCCTACCTATTTCATTCTCGCATATCCAGCAGTGTGTTGCTTTTTCATAATCTTCCTCATTTTGTTGTGTTGTTGATACCCTCGCAGTCTTCTCTGTGTTTGGTACGTAGATCTTCTCTTGAAAAGCCGTAAAGACAACGATCATCGCAGAAATAAGTTTTACCGTGATATTTGTTTTGATCATAAAGTAATCTATTTAGATTTTTAATCCAGCAATAGTGATATTTTGTTGTTATTGTTTTTGGTTCGTTGGGATAATCATCAGGGTTATAATTGTCATCTATAATTCCTTTTTCATTATTTGGATCATCTTCATCTTCATTTTCTAAATCAACCTCAACGTCTTCAGAAATTAAAAGCAAGTTAATTCTTTCCATTTCTTGCGGTTGCTCTGATATTTTATATGGAAATACAGATACCCTTTTTCCTGTGCATCCGTAAACATTAATAGCAAGGTTGTTTTGTTTTTCTACTTTTGAAATTTGTGAAATTGGAGTGGGAAAGTCAATACCATCCATATTCAACTTACCCATGTGTTTGTTATAACTAGATATCCTAGTTGGATTATTTTTATTAGGCCACAAAGCAGAAACCAATGCCACTTCCAAGCACTTATTATCTTCATTATTGACATTAATTATTGCTTTTTTATCAGATACTGCTTTAGACAACGGAATATATGAAGACCCTTTTAATGGTTCATACTTTGCAAAATTTAAGTAAAACGTAACACAGTGATCAATCTCCAATCCAGATGCTGTGTTTGTAAATCTTTCAAGACTCTCTTGTATATTTGCAGATGATTTATCGTAAAACTCATTTATTTTTCCAGAGGTTAAAATTGCATTTTGTTCACTGTGTAATACTGCTGTGGTGTATTTTTTGGTATCACCATCATCTTTGAATACATTTACAGTGAGACCTAATTGAAACTTTAATCCATTCATCTTTGCCAGCTCTTTGCTTATTTGTTTTGTGATAATGGATTTCTTATCACGGAATAGTTTTTGAGGGTCTTTGTATTTCTCGGCAGATATCTCGTATGCTTTAAAATAGCCACACATTGGTTTGTCAACCAGTTTTAATTCTTCTTTAGATTTTCTATCATTAAGCTCTTTCACTTCATTTATAACATTGTCTCGTGATTTAGCATATTTCTGCTTTTCTCGTTTACGTTGTTTCTTAGCACGTCGTCTCTTGAGTAAATTTTCTGATGTTTGAGATTTAACCTCTTTTGAAGTTTCTTTTGGAACTTCTTTAAGAGGTTTTAATGCATTTATACCGTTAGATAGTGTTTGCTTATCTATTACGCCTGTTTGATACAGGTGTATTAAATTTCTTATAGTCTCTTCGTTTTTTTCCATTTCCTTTATTTGTTATATATTTAAATTTATTTTATTAAATATAAAAATAATTATATACAAAATAGACAATGGAAATCAATGTTTGTAAATTTCTTAAAATTGGATTACATAATCCATGTAAAAATAAGCCAACAAAAGATTATAATTATTGCAGTTTGCATAAATATAGATTAAAAACAATTCATGCATTACCGTGTCTTATATGTAAAAAAGGCACTTCTGCAAAATATCAAGTGTGTGTTGGTTGCGGTGCAGCTTCAATTAGAACAATGAACGATTATTGGAGGTTAAAGTCGTATAACGCTGAGTGTCTCAGATTTAGACGTATTGAGGTTTAAATTATATTTTGATAACTTATAAAAAACATTAAACTTGCAATCTTTACTACCCCTATTTTAAAAAAGATTTAATAAATCAAGTAAATCACCTTTTTATGGTGATTTATTATATATATGTATTTTAGGCGTTTTCTGTTGTAATTTGAGGCGAAACAGAGTGAGACGAAAATTACAACAGAACGCCTAAAATACATATATATGTTGGTATCTGCGTGGTAGAGTAGACTTCATGTTGTTGTACAGGGTCTCACTCAACTTTGTGTATCTCAGATCAACGCTAATGAGGGCTTCAGCAGTTGGCATCGGTGTGGTGAAGTAGACGTCATGTTGTTAATCAGGGTCTCACTCAACTTTGTGTATCTCAGATCAACGTTAATGATGGCTTCAGCAGTTGGTATCGGCGTGGTAAAGTAGACGTCATGTTGTTGTACAGGGTCTCATTCAAAGTTGTGTATATCAGATCAACGTTAATGTTGGATACAGCAGTTGACATCGGCGTGGTAAAGTGTACTTCATGTTATTGTACAGGGTCTCACTCAACGTTGTGTATCTCAGATCAACGTTAATGATGGCTACAGTAGTTAACATCGGTGTTGTGAAGTAGACTTGATGTTGTTGTACAGGGTCTTCTTGTTTGTCTGTTTTCGTGTTTGTTTTTTGTGTTTGGTGGGTGACTGTCCTCCTTGAATGTTACTTTCCCTGTCCGATCTTTTTATATTTCTTCATGTTGTTGTACAGTGTCTCACTCAACTTTGTGTTTCTCAGATCAACGTTATGATGGCTTCAGTAGTTGGCATCGGTGTGGTGAAGTAGACTTCATGTTGTTGTACAGTATCTCACTCAACTCTGTTTTTCTCAGATCAACGTTATGATGGCTATAGCAGTTGGCATCGGCGTGATAAAGCAGACTTCATGCTGTTGTACATTGCCGCTCTCAACTTTGTGTATATCAGATCAACGTTAATGATGGCTACAGGAGTTGGTATCGTAGACGTGGTTAAGTAGACGTCATGTTGTAGTACAGGGTCTCACTCAAAGTTGTGTATCTCAGATCAACGTTAATGATGGCTACAGCAGTTGACACCGGTGTGGTAAAGTAGACGTCATGTTGTTGTACAGAGTCTCACTCAACACTGTGTGTTTGTTAGATCGACGTTAATGATAACTTCAGCAGTTGACATCGGTGTGGTAAAGTAGACTTTATGTTATTGTACAGGGTCTCACTCAACGTTGTGTATAGCAGATCAACGTTAATGATGGCTACAGCAGTTGAAATCGGTGTTATAAAGTAGACTTCATGTACGTGTACGTGGTCTCACTCAACTTTGTATATCTCAGATCAACGTTAATGATGGCTTCAGTAGTTGACATCGGTGTGGTGAAGTAGACTTCATGTTGTTGTACAGGGTCTCAAGCAACTTTGTGTATCTCAGATCAACGTTAATGATGGCTACAGCAGTTGGCATCGGTGTGGTAAAGTAGACTTCATGGTGTTGTACAGGGTTTCACTCAACTTTGTGTATCTAAGATCAACGTTAAAGTTGTAAAGTAGACTTCACCTTTATCAGTATTTATGGACATTCACACTAGCGTTCGTTTAACGATCAGAAGTGTTATTTTTACTGATCCTTTGGGACCAACGAGCCCAATATGGGTGGCTTTGAAGTAGAATACCGCTTAAGCCGGTGCTAGGGGGCGTGAGAGGTGTTGCTTCTTTCATTACTTCTCATGAACAGACTCAATAAAACCGAGTCTGCTGCTTTATTCTCTTAATTGTGTTTGTTGCTCCCAAAGGATCACCTTTATCAGTATTTATTCATGTTGTTGTCCATGGTCTCACTCAACTTTGTGTATCTCAGATCAACGTTACTGATGGCTGCAGCATTTGACATCGGCGTTGTAAAGAACTAACCCTTTAAATAAAGACAAAATTGCACTACAAATTATTTGCAATGTGTTTCATAGCGTCAGTATACATGTAAATATAAGTATGTATCATTTACAGAAACAGTATTTTACATGCATTTCTATTATCACCTTATTTAATATATTTGGGCATTACAAATTAAATAAAACAATTACCTCTTATCATGATGAACGTCTGTCGTAATCGTCTCTAAGCGTACAGTTACTTATATAGCATAACAATTGGGGCCTTATTGATAATGGCAAAATAGGAACAACAGATAATTGGCGTTAGAAATGAGAACAACAAAATATTGTAACAGTTACGAATATAAACCGATGTACCGTTGCACTAGCCAAATTTATTATTATATTATGCTAAATCTTAACTTCAGCAAAAACTAACATATACGTTGAATTGCTCTTTGCTTTGAAATATCACGCTGATAGTAAAAGTATTCGAATAAAACAGTCAGAATTAATCCAATATGCGGTAGACTATTCTCTACTGAAGAGGTCAAAACTTCTCCTAATACTGCACTTTAGTTAAGTTGGCGGGAGGTGTACAGTACTGGTTTTACCCAGGAAAAGTAGGTGGTCTGTCTCCCACAAAAATAATCCACCGTATATATCTTACATGTGTTTAAAATTAATTAAAACACCATACAAACAAACACAACAGCACTTCAGTTAATGGACAAATTTTACCATTAAGCTCAAATTATAAGAATAGTTTCAAACAAGGGCTGTCATATGAAAACAGTTATACGGAATGTCAAAGGCAATTTGAAACGTTTAGGGATAACATCAACTTAGAAAAAGACAACTTAGATTTTATAAACAGTTACCTCAATAAAACTTACAAAAATTCAAAATCTATTGAACGACTTGTCCTTCTGAAATCTTACCCTAATTTTCAAAACAACAGTTGTAAAAACACTCGCTCTTCCAATTATTATTGATTGTCTAACGATCCTTCCGGAACCACAAGAACATATATTTGATGAATGTCAAATAACATTGTTTAATATATTATGGTCTAGTAAAAATTGCAAAATTTAACGAACAGCCATGATAAATCTGATTGAAACCGGCGGTTTAAAAAATCCACATATTAAATCATTAAGCCATTTATTAAAACTTGTATGGGCGAAAATTTGTTCAGATCCCGAAACATTCTCACCATAGAAAACTCGTATCTTATTTGATCTTGAACAGTTCGGTGGTTATAAACTATGGTATTGGTCAAAGACTGGGAAATCTTCAAACATGCAAGTTCCACAAACACATATATACATCTATTTTATCATAACCTATATTTTACAATTTTAATATTACTTTATGATTGTAAGCAAAAACGCAGTAGTATTCTTCATTAACGATCTTGTAAATGAACGGTATGATTTGTTTGTCTTTTAATGATTTCTCAACTGAACACAATGCTCACATTCCATTTATATCTTACTATGGCATAATTAATGCAGTCCCTAATCAATGGAAATCATTTATTAAGAATACAACTAGAATTGAACATCCTTTAAACAAAAGTCAGCAAAAAAGGCAAATCAAACGTTTTATGAAGAATGTTTGATAGTAAAACGCGTAACACCCAATAACTAACAAGAACAAAAAAGGAACAAAGAACTCGGAATTACTTCACTAATGAAGACATAGACATTGCTATATCAACACAATTAGTCTTTTAAAACAACCGATGACTGTAACAAAGTCTTGAAATCAAAATAATTCATCGTATTTTGTTCACCAATACCAAATGGTATCAATTTAAAATGTCAGAAACAGAATTATGCATTTCTTTTGCAACAACTCTCGAGAAACAGTTTCGCATCTACACTACTACGATTGTTTGAACACATTGACAATCTTAATTGTGTGGTATTTCTACTCTGAACTAAGACCCGAGGAAGTTCTCCTAGGTTTTAAACAGCATGGAATCAATAGGTCTTTATTATTAATATGGGTTTCCTTGTCTATAAAAGCTATGTCTGCTGGAACAAAATGAAAAAAAAAAGTTTACCAAACAATGATGTTTTCATTAAACATCTGAACAAATATAAACATCTTGAGAATTATTATCATCGCTTGTGTTCCCTATGCCAAAATCTAATGCCATAAAGGTGGATAGAACATAGATAGCAAACTCTTTAAATTACCATCTCCAATCAATCAACATTACCCTCTTATTATTATATATTATAATGGCGTTTAGAAAAATGAGTTGCCTTCCGTTCTCCGGTAAATCAATGTGTCTTTGAACATTTCGAACAACCCTCGTACACGGTGAGAAGTATGCGGCACATGTTCTACTGTACTATAACTGGTTCCACACAATCTTAATAGATTTACAATAATAACTTATCTATAACACGATAGTGTTCGAGTTACGAGATACTATGTCAACTCATCTCTTATTTCAGAGTTTTATATCTTTGACATAGATCTACTTATACTGGCAACGTTAGATATGCTGTGCACTCGTAATCAATTAACTATATGAACCCCGATAGTACCGATATAAGCCAAGCTCATTGGAAGAAATATATTGGTACTAGAACTACAACGTGCCGGCGTTAAAACATATTGTATATGCTGCTGATGTGATTTAATCATGCCTGGTCCAGCTCTTTACATTGTATATACGCTGCCGCCCACGTGATTGTTAAAGAAGCTATCCCGCCAAGAACAGCCAACGTGTACAACATGTGTACAACGTTTCTAAACCTACTGATAACTAGGTATATATATAACTTACATATTATGACAATCCCAACTTGGTAGACACAATATAAACATCTTTAACCGGTCAGACCAAACGAATTATACGCGTATTCAATCACAGGCATTTTAAGAACTCTTCAATAGACCTTTAATTTAAATCGACATAGATACATTATCCTATGACATGGAACCTGAAGAGAGTTTTGATCAACGTTCTTGTAGTGCAATTTTACCTTTATTTAAAGGTTTAGTTTTTTAATGGGTTTGGGTATGCCATGCTCTGTGAAATTGCTTACACTGCTCACAGTTCACCGTGAATACTGCGTATAGTTCATAGTGAATACTGTCTACAGTTCACCGTGAATATTGTGGATACTGCTTACAGTTCGCAGATGATACTGCTTACAGTTCACAGTGGATCCTGCTTACGTTTCACAATGAATACTGCCTAGAGTTCACAGTGAATAATGTTTACAATTCACAGTGGATACTGCCTACAGTCCACAGTGTATACTGTTTAAATTTCACAGTGGATACTGCTTCACAGTGGATACTGCTTACAGTTCACAGTGGATACTGCCTAACATGTACAGTGGATACAACTTACAGTTCACAGTGGATACTGTTTACAGTTCACAGTGGATACTGTTTACAGTTCACAGTGGATACTGCCTATAGTTCACAGTGGATGCTGCTTAGAGTTCAGTGGATACTGCTTACGGTTCACAGTGGATACTGACTATATTAAATAGTTGATACTGCTTACAGTTCACAGTGGATATGACTTACAGTTCACAGTGGATACTGCTTAAAGTTCACAGTTGATACTGCCTACAGTTCACAATGGATACTGCCTACAGTTCACAGTGGATACTGCTTACAGTTCACAGTGGATACTATAGACAGTTCACAGTAGATATTGCCTACAGTTCACAGTGAATACTGCCTCAATTTCACATTTGATACTGCCGACAATTCACAATGGATACTGCCTACAATTCACAATGGATACTGCCTACATTTCACAGTGGATACTGCTTACAGTTCACAGTGAATACTGTTTACAGTGGATACTGCTGCTTACAGTTCACATTGGATACTGCCTACAGTTCACAGTGGATACAGCCTACAGTTCACAGCGGATACTGCCTACAGTTCACAGCGGATACAGCCTACAGTTCACAGTGGATACTGCCTACAGTTCACAGCGGATACTGCCTACATTTCACAGTGGATACTGCTTACCGTTCACAGTGAATACTGCTGTTTACAGTTCAATGTGGATACTACCTACAGTTCACAGTGGATACTGCTTACAGCTCACAGTGGATACTGCCTACAGTTAATAGAGTAAACTATTACAGTACATAGTGGATAATCCTTAAGGTCCACAGTGGATGCTGCCTAGAGTTCAGCGGATACTGCTTACGTTCACAGTGCATACTGACTATATTAAATAGTTGATAATGCTTAAAGTTCACAGTGGATACTGTATACAGTTCACAGTGGATACTGCCCACAGTTCATAGTGAGTACTGCCTACAGTTTACTATAGATACTGCCTACAGTTAATAGAGTATACTGCTTACTGTTCGCAGTGGATACTCCTTACAGTTCACAGTTGATAATGCCTACAGTTCAGTGGATACTGCTTACGGTTCATGGTGGATACTGTCTACAATTAAAAGTTGCTACTGCTTACAGTTCACAGCGGATACAGCCTACAGTTCACAGTTGATACAGCCTACAGTTCACAGTGGATATTGCCTACAGTTAACAGTGAAAACTGCCTACAGTTCACAGTGGATACTGCCTACAGTTAATAGTGGATACTGCTTACACTTCACAGTGGATATTGCCTACAATGCACAGTGGATACTGCTTACAGTTCACAGTGAATACTGCCTATAGTTCACAGTGGATACTGCCTGCTGTTCATAGTGGATACTGCTTACTGTTCACAGTGGATACTGCCTACAGTTAATAGTGGATACTGCTTACAGTTCACAGTGGATATTGCCTACAGTTCACATTGGATACTGCTTATAGTGTGCTTATAGTTCACAGTGGATACTACCGACAGTTCACAGTGGATACTGCTTGCTGTTCACAGTGGATACCGCTTATATTTCACAGTTGATACTGCCTACAGTTAATAGAGTATACTGCTTACCGTTCGCAGTGGATACTGCATACAGTTCACAGTTGATACTGCCTACAGTTCAGTGGATACTGCTTACGGTTCATGGTGGATACTGCCTACAATTAATAGTTGATACTGATTACAGTTCACAGTGGATACATCATACAGTTCACAGTTGATACTGCATGCAGTTAATAGTGGATACTGCTTACAGTTCACAGTGGATATTGCCTACAGTTCACAGTGGACACTGCTTATAGTTCACAGTGGATACTGCCGACAGTTCACGGTGGATACTTCTTACAGTTCACAGTGGATACTGCCTACAATTAGTAGTTTATACTGCTTACAGTTCACAGTGGATACAGCCTATAGTTCGCAGTGAATACTGCCTACAGTTCGCAGTGGATACTGCTTACTGTTCAAAGTGGTTATTACCTAGAGTTCAAAGTGAATACTGCCTACAGTTAATAGTGGATACTGCGTCTTATAGGCAGAACACCAAGCTCTCCATATACCATTACATGAGGAATAGATCTTTTGTTAAAAGTGAGTAGCACTTGTAATTATTTTAAATGAAACTGGTTAATAATATTTATGTTACCAGTACCCCATACTTCAGACCCATGCAATAAAATTGGGCAAACCATTGTACCAAACAAATGTAATTGCAAGTCTAATTTTAAGCATGGATTTCTAGCCATTTTAATGACAGAATACAAAGCTTTCCTGGCTTGATCACATAAGTATTTCTTAGTTTTGTTAAATGTTCCATTAAAATTAAACTTTTCACCAAGGTAACTAAAATCATCAACAACATAAAGTTTTATATTATTGTAAACAGAAATGAAGGGATAATTTTAAATTTGCCCTTAGAGAAAACACATTTGCCCTTAGAGAAAATTACAACTTTAGTCTTAGCTGCATTAAGATCTAATTTCCAAGTACCACAATAAGAACTCATGACCAGTCGCCCACTCCTGTCATTCTATGGGGTCACGCCACGTGTGTATATCGACGCTTAAAATTAGGTATGTTCAACATCTTGACATTTTGTTAGCCAGAAAGCAACAGCACAGAAGATAGTGCACTTAGCTGTTGCAACGTTTTAAACAATAAGGCAGGTAGCCACACTGTTTGATGTATGATTTGCGTTGCATGTTTGTTATTTACGATACAGATGAAGGTTTTATCACTGCTTTCATGTAAATTAACTATAGATGGATCAATCGGCTAAATGGCTTGCAAAACTTTGAAGATAACTTCGATTTTGAATGCATATTCGTTTTGGTGGGAATCTGACGCGCGTCATGCTAGTATGACGTAACCAATATATGACCTTCGATGTGCATTCGGGTAATGCTTCGAATAAGTGTAAGATTTAGGTTCCATGGGAGCTCAGGCGGTATAGGAACCAACATTACTTAAAATACAACTATTAAGTTAATACTAAAAGGAAGTGCATGGCCAAAGATGTTTTAGGCAGGAGAAGAAATGTAAGATATATATACTTAAAAACACAGCTTACACTCAGAGCTCTATGTGGACTGGGAAGCCGACGTCGGGAAAATTAAATATTGCGCTCTCTGATTTATTCTTTAAAAGGTTGAGCTAAGAATGTGCACCACTTCCATCAAAGTGAATGCCAGATTGGGCATGTGTAACGACATTCCTCGGGGTAAGTTGAAGATAGGTCAGACAGTTTCAGGAACATAGGTCAAATACTTTTCAACTTGCGGCAATGGTTGAGTTGTTTTGTTTCTGTTGGTTGTTTTAGCATTCAGTAAGGACAGCATTCATTATAATGTGTGGTGGAAAATTTATATTTGTAAAACTAACATGATACAATAAATAATAGTTTCTGTTTAAACAACCATGACGCACCTGCATGTCTGTAATAAATGTAGATATAAAAGTCAAACAGGAAAAGCAGCATTCAAGTCAACCACAAACACACACAGAAACAGTTAATCGCACACAGAAACAAAGAACAAATTTAAAGATAAATAAAAGGTCAAATAAGACATCACAAACACAAAAAGGTTGACAATAGGGCTACTGCCTTGGAACGGTCAGTGGCAAGAAAGGTCACTTGGGGTTTAAACCAGGTTCTAGGGTGCACCAAACCTCACACTTACCCTACTGTCAACCCAATAAAACGGGACAGTGTAAATAAAGAAATCCCCGCCATGAACTATTCTCTAACCAACAATGTAGCATTAATAGGCAATATAAGTAAAACACAAAGATGCTCGTGTATATATAAAGACAAAAAAGCAATATCATAGAAAGCCACGAAGAAGGTACTCACTGACTTGGCAGAAGCCAGAGCAACAAGAGAATAAACCATTGAGGGCACGACAATACAAGACTGCAGACAAACATCAAACGTCACCGTCCTTTTGGGCTTTAGGTAGACGTCATCATGGGGTTCACAGCCTGTCCGATCATCGCACAATCGAAGAGATAAGCATAGTGGCGAACTGTAAATGGGTCCACCACCAAGCATGCAGTGAGTTGCAAACTGATAGGTTCATAACCTCTTTTGATAAACCTTTTAACAAGTTTAACACAGATAGTATGAAAGTGATCATGACCAAGGATCTTACGAAGTTTGTAAATCACGTCACAATAGAAGTCAGATTGTGATGTTGCGAGTCCTTGTCGCAGAAGAGCTCTTAAATAATTTTTATATTTGGAAAGAAGATCAGGGTTAAGATAATAAAATGTGTATCTGAATTTAATCTAAATTATTATATACATAAATGATTGCGTTCAAATTTAAATTTTAATAGCCAAATAATGGAAGATAAAATGAAAAAAACAACAACATTCGGGTGGTGGTGATGATGGGGTGGTGAGATGGTTCTGGGGGGGGGGGGGGGGGGGGGGGGGGGGGGGGGGGGGGGGGCGGCGAAACTTATTGATAAATTGATGAAACAAAACAACACAGAGATATGTAAAAAAAAAAACACAAACAAACAGCATTCGGGTGGTGGTGATGATGGGGTGGTTGGATGGTTGGTGGCTGGGGGCGACCGTATGAAAATATGGGGGAGAATCCAGCCAGAAATGGGATGGAACTGGGCAGGAAACATCACTTTCAGGCCAGAAAGCATAAGGAGTTATCAATTCTGCCCTAAAAGATTTGGAGTACAATGTTTTCTGGGCAGAAAAAAAACAAATTTACGGGAAGAATCAGTTGTTAGGCAGAAAGTTCATACTTTGAGAATTCAAGAGGACAAAACGTTCAGACATTTTATGCAGGAGAAAAATCGGAATTTTTTTTTGGACAAAATTGAAATTACAGATTGTTAATGTCACATAAAATGAAGTATAGAAGGCAGAAGCAAATAATAACGTGAATAAGTATCTACTATCCACTATACTAAATAGCGCTGCTGCTACTACTATAACTATTACTATTACTACTGCTACTACTACTGCTGCTACTACTACTACTACTACTCCTATTACTACTACTACTACTACTATTTCTGATGCTAGGATAGTACTACTAATGCTGCTATAACTACTACTAACTACTACTACAATTATTACTACAACTACTGCTACTGCTATTCCTGCTGCTGCTACTATAGTGCATAAAATACACGTCTACGAACGGAAATACGATTTTTCATATGTGCCGTCCTCCGACTAAATGTTCGTATGTAAAAAAAGCAGCTAAAGACGTCAAATAAATGAGACTACTGCTACTGCTACTACTACTACTACTACTTACTACTTCTACTACTACTACAACAACCACTAATAAAACAAATATATAAAATAATAATAATAGTTATAATAAAATAATAATTAAAGTAACATTGATAACAATAAAAATAAATAATTAATTTTTAATTTGGCTATAATAATATGGCAACATACACAGTCACATGATGTTCAGACACGTGTATAATAAACACAATGTACATGTATCAAATAATTATTAGTTTACAGAGGCTGAAATACTGAAAACACACAAAGGTCCAGATGTATGCAGCTGTTAGTGTGTGGGCCAACTATATGGCAAGACTTAAAAAATTCCACAGAGAAGGTTTATCTTTTCCCCACATGAGGAGATTATCCATCTATTTGACCTATATTAATGTTACAATTAATTAATTATTCTGAGTTTAACCTTAGTGTGCCCCTGCTTTGCTGAGATTTGACTGGTAGAACAAAATACTTGCTGGTCAGTTTGAATATGTGTAACATTGTTGATAACAGGAAACATTGATTTGTCTATTGACTTATTAATAAAATACAAAATTGTGGAACATTTTTAATGAAACAAACATTTTGATTCCGTTGGATAAAAGTATGGCTTATCTCATATTCATATTTTACCGGATAATTATAAGACAGAATCCTGACCACAGAAGAATGAAATCTGATGTTTACATGTGTGTACAGTGTTCATAAATGATAAATTATGGCATACAAGTCAATGTTCATCAAACAGTGTGAAATGTAGATATGATTGCCAATGCAATTAACTTTATATTGAATCACCCGTTTATCTACAGTCCCTGTTAGAATTTAAGCTTTGACTAATTGTTAATTATATACATGTTTACTCTTTCTAAAGCTGCTTAAACAGATGTCATCATCTTTGTATAAACTGTGAGTGTTATGGAAACTAGTGATTTATCAAAACATCTATAAAACAGCTGCTATATAAACAACCCTTAAACATTATTTGTATGTTTTACATGTGATTTAAAAAAAAAACGTTGTTGATTAAATTCATATGCTTAAACTACTAGTTGAGAGCTGAAAGAGAGATACTTTCTTTGGAGGTCATGATGGGCTGATGCCATGTACATGTATCTTTGGTTATGCTAATAGTATATATACTCAGTTGTAAAAGAAAGTGAACACTGAGTTTTGTTTAGATTTAATTGTATAACGTTTTTTTTAGAATTAAAATGACAAATTCCAAAATGAATATGCCGTGTTTGGTAGCAAGTTTTTACCATTCCATTGACAATATCATGTTGTCATTTGTTTTTCAATAGATTGAATCATTAGGGGACTGCCGCTTGATAAAGAGGATAAGGGTGTAAAGTAAACATTTCAAAGTGTTCACTTTCTTTTGCAACTGAGTATACATTTAGGAGTTGCAGTGGCCTAGCTACTTCTCTGATCACTTGTTTAATATTCCAAAGTGTAATCAATCATAATATGACTAGGTTTATCTGATGATTCTGCTCTCCTATTGAAGCTATATATTATAAATTTGTTAGAAAAATAGACTGGCAACATTACATTTAGGCTAGAATTGTAGCACTCGAAAGTATTTCAAAAAGTTTTGTAACAGATACTGAGTTGAAACTTTAATATGTTTAACATTTTGTGTAAAGTTTGTCATTTCCCTTTTTCTCTTTTTAATTAAAATATAAATATGTCCATACATGTGCCACGAAGCATAAGAAGATGATTCAACCTTCATTTGTATATATATTTACACTAGTGAATTATGATAAATATATTATGGCCTTATTAGACATCCACTCTTCAGGTTATGTGATAAATTATATTAATCCTTTGGTATCTTTCAGTGGGCTATTATCAATTTAGAGCGTATTAACCCTGGCAGGAATTTTTTCTGGCCATACGTGTTTCCGTAAGTTTTTACGGCCATACATATTTCCAGCTGTAATCTTTACAGAAAAGCTATTAACTTTTCTGGCCGCAATCCTCCAGAAAAGCTATATTTAGATTTCTGCCACATCCCATTTACATATTACGCCCCATGTTCTACCTCAATTCCGGCCCAATTCTGCCAAGAAATCGATGTTTTTCAATCTGATTATCCCTGTGTGTTTGTTCGAAAAAAAAGTGAAATTACGGGCGTACAAAAATAAAAATTCTGTCCCAATTACTGGCAGAATATTTCGTACATATTGATAAATTGATCGAACAAAACAACACAGAGATATGTAAAAAAAACAACAAATTATCGTAACTTAATTATATAATAGTTAGAATAATGGAATTAGAATTATTCAACAAGTCAAGGTTTACCTATATATATATACTTTAATGTGTCTTATTTAACTTCCCGAGTGAGTAATATAACAAGTAATAGTAATGATGAAGTACTTAATATTCAAAAATACGCCAGTACCTGTACCAACAATCGGTAAATGACCTTATTACCAGTATGATAACCATATACCATATAATGTGAATATTAGTACAGATAAACAAGCCTATTAATCCACCACAGATTTTTAATAGTCACACATCAATTGCTGACTTTATTTTTTTAATTAATTTGTCTACCACAGACTTTAAATCCACAATGCCATGGATAACCGTTGCTGAGTGAAGACAAGTTTTAACCCAGAGAATGTAAACACTTCACTGACAGTCAAATACAAGACACGCAGTCCCAGTAAATGAAAACACTTTACTGACGGTCCGTTTTACCAATGTGCTTGCATTCTTCACCAAAAAACGTTTCTAAGTAAAATGCTCAATACGCTTTCTAGCATAATGATTAATACGTATATAAAATTACAAACATGACATAAATTTATAAGCGTGACATATACATTCACAAACATGACACTTAATACATAACAAATCATAGCTAAAATTAGGCAATTCAATTGCTGACTCTGTTTTTTAATTAGTTTGTCTAACACAGACTTTAAATCCACTAGATACCCGTTGTTGTGTGAAGACAAATCTTAACCCAGTGAATGAAAACACTTCACTGACAGTCAAAGTACAAGACACGCGCTCCCAGTAAATGAAAACACTTTACTGACGGTCCGTATTACCACTGTGCTTGCATTCTTCACAAAAAACATTTCTAATTAAAATGCTTAATACACTTTTTATCACGAAGATTGATACGTATATAAGTTTACCAACGTGATATATAGGTTTACAACCATGACATATACATTTACAAACATGACATTTAAAACATATAACAAACCGTAACTAAAGTTAGGGATGGTTGGGAGGGCATTTTGAAACATACACAAAACTGTCTTTTTACTTAGAAAATTTCGAACAATAATTTTACGCGGATATAATTTTTCTTATATACCACAATTTTGAGCCAGTCAGATACCGATACGGATTAACCCCTTACAAGGTATACCAAGACGAATATGCTAACAACTCAATATAAACATCGTGTTTACATAGAGTAAAAATGTTGCGTTTTATAATTAATCATTTTAATATGTTTATTCAAATAAGCATAAAAAAACATTCGGATGGTGGTGATTATAGGGTGAGGGATGTTTGGGGGATGGGGGTGTAGGGCGGGGCGCATCATTGATATAGGTGTAGGTGTAATAGACATATGTAAAAATAAAATAAAAAAACATTCGGGTGGTGGTGATGATGGGGTGGGGTATGGTTGCGGGGATGGAGTGGGGGCGAAACAAATTGATCAATTTATAAAACAAAACAACACAGAGAAAATGGAAAAGAAATCGGCTTTAAAAAAAAAAATCGGTTTCTAATGGGGATGTGGGGGCGCAACAAAGATATATGTGTAAAAACAATACAGGCGTATGTAATATGGGGAGGGAGTAGGGGAGGAGGCAGCCCATGCCCTAATATGGGTGAAGTATGAATTAAATGAATAATGCTATAATAAAGCTATAAGAAATACCAAACCAAAGTTTGGGTGGAAAAATAAATATATTTTAAGAGATAAAGATATATACAACAGCTTACACGCAAACCTTGATCTGCCTTTATTGCACATTGTATGGCCCATCACATTTTGGGTTCCATGGGAGCCCAGAATTTGTAGAAGACAACATTACTTATGCAGCCCTTTACAACATACTATAAGGAAATCAATTCCCAAATTTAGCTGAGCTAGGACAAGAAATGTAATAGATATAGACCTGTAAACACAGCTTACAAGCACAATTTGATGTGAAATGAGACACATTTTAAGTTTCTTTTTCAGAATTTGGGTTCCATGGGAGCCCAGGGGTTACAGGAATCAAAATTACTTAAGCAACCCTTAAGATAATGCTATAAGAAAGCTCATGGCCAAAATTGGTTGTGCTAGGATAAGAAATGTAAGAGATATAGTCTTGTAAACACGCAAAATTTGATTTGAAATGGGACACATTTTAATCATAATTTGGGTTCCATTTAAGCCCATAGGCTACAGGAACCAACATTACTGATGCAGCCCTTAAGATGACGCTATAACATGCATAAGAAAGCCCATGGCCAAATTTGATTGTGCTAGTATAAGAAATGTAAGAGACATAGACTTGTAAACACAGCTTACACTCAAACCTTTAGGTTGGACGCCGACGTGATTATTCTTCGAACAGTCGAGCTAACAATTGAATAATACGTCTCTATGAAATGTTGTAGTCTGTTAACGTTAGTATAGTTCAACAAGTATGGTGTAGATATCGTAAAATATACACGTTATCTATTTACTTATTGTAGATGAAAAAGGGACCAAGGAGTGACTGTTGTACATTGTGAACTTGCATGTGATGCACTTGCAACAAGTTTGATGTTGTTAAAGGGAATGCAGGCGATCTGAAAGCGTAACTTGTGTCAATACAGATATAAGAGGAAACCCTCATAATAATATGTAGTTTAAGCTGCATATTAGGTTTGCATGAATTATTATTTATGAACATATTTGGACCGAAAAACATGACTTTTACTATTTATGTTGTTAAATCATTAATTCATACAGGATTCATTTTGAAGGAGTTGTATATATTATTAAACAAAAGTAGTTACATCATAAAACACAGATTTATTATAGCCATAAGGCATATAATTTAATAAAGATTTATGCATCATTGTTGAGTTTTCCCAATCAAACCATTTCACTTACAATAATTAAACATTTTAGTGCATACACAATTTATGTACATCGGATATACAACTGTAACACATAATGGTGGTTTTACTCGTATTTGGATTGACACCTATCATTCTTCCAGATCTCCTCCAGCCCTTGAAAGAGAGTCATGACTGTCCTTAAACTTGAATAGCAATAACAATAAACATGGCTTATCTCCCAGCTAATTTGTTTTGCTAGGGCATGTAACGATGTCAAGGATTTCAATTATCGAAATCAATTTATTTTAAGCCAACTTCTTTAGCAAGGTTTTTCGTTATCATAAACTACGGAGAACTTTCTCGCCGCAACGAAGGCCTGCTGGAGAAGTACAACACCAACCTAAAAACTTTTCTGCGACAACGAATATCACAACCTTTATTCTATGGAGATGTTATCTGTAAACTTCGGAAATTAAAGAGGTCTGTCTGATTTCCTGAACACTTTAAAAAGTAATCAGGAAATTCGTCAGAAAAGGATATGACCCTTTAATATTACACGCACTACATGCTTGGTGATTGACCCCTCTACAGTCAGTCCGTCAGTCACTAAGCTTCTCATTTCTATTGTGCAATGACCGAACAACTTCGTGGGACTCCGAGATTGCACCTTCTGAAATACTGAAAAGGAAGGTTGGTGTATGAACTTTCGTCCCTGGGGTTTTCTTGTCGAACCATAGAATGGTTTTCTCCTTGGCTGCCACTGCTGTGGTTGTTCAGTACTATTCTGGATACATCCAGATCAGAATCTGTTCAACTAAACAGATGTCAGTTACAGTAGCAAGACACGTGTAAACACAGGAACTACAAAGGGTAGAAATCACTATTAAAGAGACGGCAATTAAAAACTCACGGCATCCCGTTAGTTATTCCACATAATATGCATTTGTCCAGTCATTAATATTCATTATAAGATTCGTATCAATCAACTTGTTTTGCATAGTATTAGCTGTGGATTTTATTGCGCCAATAATATATTTAAACCTATGGTCGTATAATATAAAAAACAATAAAACACGAACAAATATTTAATCATATCAAGACTTCATTAATATACATTCTATCTACAGTCCCTGATTATATGCAAGCAGGTCTAAAGTGAAAATGATACTGGATAAAAATTCGAGACGCTTATTTCAATGCTTGATAACGCTCCAAGATTGCCGTATGGCCCTTTAAAATTTAACAGCGAAATCATATGAGGCTTTGCACATTATATCCAAGAGGGCCTAAGTCGCTAATCTGATTATACGGCGACCAAACATATGTTGCTTATATAACAAAAACCTCGCGTCAATCGGTTCATCTTGAAATTTGCACGAACACCAAAAACACAAATATGATAATTTAGTATCTAGAAATCAATTATTTAAAAGATTTTCCACATTGCGGCTCATGAGACGAAGATTTGTTTAAGTTTAGGTATTGTTAGTTATGGTTGGATCTTGGGCGGCGACAAATAAACACAAATCTGAGAGACCATGACCTGCTCATGATATATTTGAAGGTTGGTCTAATTTCACCAAACAATTTGTATTGTGATGTTTAAGCAATATTTTACGTTTTGCCCATGTTACTCTATATAACACATCAAAATCCTCGCACATACATACACAAGCACGCACTCATCTTCGCACACACATACACAAGCACGTACTCATGATTGCACACACATACACAAGCACGCACCATGCTTGCACACACATACATAAGCACGCACTCATGCTGGGAAACACATACATAAGCACGCACTCATGCTCGCACACACATACACAAGCACGCATTCATGCTCGCAAACACATACACAAGCACGCACTCATGCTCGCACACACATACACAAGCACGCACTCATGCTGGCAAACACATACATAAGCACGCACTCATGCTCGCACACACATACACAAGCACGCATTCATGCTCGCAAACACATACACAAGCTCGCACTCATGCTCGCACACACATACACAAGCACGCACTCATGCTCGCACACACATACACAAGCACGCACTCATGCTCGCACACACATACACAAGCACGCACTCATGCTCGCACACACATACACAAGCACGCACTCGTAGTGGCACACACATACACAAGCACGCACTCATGCTCGCACACACATACACAAGCACGCACTCATGCTCGCACACACATACACAAGCATGCACTCATGCTCGCACACACATACACAATCCCGCACTCATGCTTGCACACACATACACAAGCACGCACTCATACTGGCACACACGTACACATGCACACACTCATGCTCGCACACACGTACACAAGCACGCACTCATGCTCGCACACATATACATAAGCACGCACTCATGCTCGCACACACACAAGCACGCACTCATGCTCGCACACACATACACAAGCACGCACTCATGCTCGCACACACATACATAAGCACGCACTCATACTGGCACACACGTACACATGCACGCACTCATGTTTGCACACACATACACAAGCACGCACTCATGCTCGCACACACACAAGCACGCACTCATGCTCGCACACAACACTTTACTCACATACAAGTCATACATTATATATGTTCATGCCTGCACTAATGCTCACACACACATACACAAGTACGCATTTACGCTCGCACACAACAATTTACCCACACACAAGTCATAAATCATATACTTTCATGCGTTAAGTGAACTGAAACATTGAGAAGGCTCAATTATCACTACATAAAATAAACACATTCAGCAAAACATGTTTCTATCAAAACACATTGTATACTACTGGATGCCTTTGTCATTAGCGTTAAAACTCAACAGTAAATTGATCTAAACTGAGATTAGTTTATTCCTTTGATTTCAAATTTTGTTATCTGTTCTTGCATTTGTTTTGTAGTTGTTGAATTTGTTTTGTTGTAATAAGCACTTATTTCCCCAGAGTTTAAACTTCATGTTTTGCTATTAATGTCACTAATGCCAATACATAGCACTGACGGGATAACTGTATGTGCAAATGTATCTTTAATATGATAGTAATTATAAAAATTTATTTGAACTTTTGATACAATATGGATGAATAGGTCTGTTAGTATCTTCATTATCAAACTTATTCTTAAATGATCACAAGTGTGACTATTAAGAAAGAATGACGAAACATTATAGAATCCCTAAACAGTGTTAACATTTGATCCGTCTTAATCTTGTTTCGATTGTGCAATTTTAGAAGGGTCTATTCATCACCTTAAAGGGTGTTCATCCAGCTTTCTGTGAGGATCTTGGGGTCCGACTAGAATTTACAATAATTCTATTCTGAGGTGTCAATACGTAAACAATAAGATGGAAATGACTGATTAGTTACCGTAATATGTGTTATGATGCGTATACCAGGGTTACTAAAAGCATTCAACTGTTAGTCGTGAACAGCACGTTGTTAAGACCCTATTTTCTTTGAATTTATATGAATAAGAACATTTGTAACATTTACGATGTTTCTAGATTGTTTTTAACTAAACACCTTTAAACCGATTGCTATATTACTATAATTCATTTTATTAAGCAATAGTTCAAATATAATAACTCATTTGCATAGTTCGTGATAAACTGTATTATAATATTTAGTATATGGCTTTATTACTCTCCAAGAATCTAATGTGATAAATTGTTATAATTATTATTGTATACTTTCTTATTGTCCCGTTTAGTTTGCATTGAGCTAAGTGTGCAATATTCTACGATATTCATGATATTGCACACATTGATATTGCACGGGAAATTTTTCTCGTGCTTGCTAAGAGCCGCGAAATAGAAATAAGGAACTACTTTCAAATAAAATAACGGAATCCTTCCTATAGTGTCAACAAAAAAATACGTGTTTTTATTCAACCTTTTATGGCAGAAATTGATAAAATAATTGAAATGGTCACTCACCCACTGTTTTAAACGTTATCGAATGGTAAACAAACTTTAGAAAATCGCTTGATGTTTTTAATTACGTCATCCGACGTCGACGTCGTTATCGCGCAAAATAATCATCCACACAAGATGAAACTGAATGACAAGATAGAAATTCCATCAAAAGCTATAAAAATAACACAAATACGATGAAAAGTAATAGTCATACAATTACATTGATCGAAAACAATATGAAAGTATACAATAAAAAGGTTTTGAATTTGTATGGCTAAATATTACTTAGAACTCGTTGTTTTGTCGCAAAAACAACTCGTTCAAGTAATATTTAGCCATACAAATTCAATAACCTATAATATTGATATCATTGATATTGCTTCAACAGCCTATTTGTTTACATGTAAGACCAACATGAAAATGCTCCTTTATATCCATCATTTGTGTATACTAATTTAAGTAATTTTCATTAGAATCGTCATCAGTGATTAATCGTGTACTCGCTTTGGACCACTAAGTGCTCTGCGATTGCTATATACTAATAATACAATGTTAATTAAACTGATCGATATTCTAAATACTACATTCACTCTGAAAGAACGAATCCGACATGCCCATAATAGGAGTCATGTCACCTTTTGTTAGTTGGCACTCCAATGGCGTTCTGCAATTAAATGGGATGGGAAGATAATATGCAAACACGGCAACATATTGATACTTACTTGCTTGTTATGTCTTATATTTATGGGATATATTGCGCGCTTAATTATATTTTACCGTTTCCAACATTTGTAATTTGGAGATTTGACAATATGTCATTACTAACCCACCTTTAATCTGATACTTTTCAATCAATAACTTATCTCCCGTGTCAGTTTGATACATGCGTAACATGTTCATTGACCAAGACAGTAACTCGATAAGCAAAGACCGATTATCGAAGGTGATTAACTTTGACACTGTTTGCATTTCTGAGCACAACATTTTTTCTTGCTGCACTACGGTTATATAGGATAACAGAACATGCAACGTGTAATAATGTTTAAACTAAAGGAAGTGAATAACAAATAAAAACCTGATGAAAACAACAGAAAGACCGATATTCCACTTATAAACTGTAATAATTACACAACGAATCACTATCAATTGAAGAAAATATTATCAATACTTGGTCCACGACTATGTTTAATATACAATAAGGAACTATGGATCTCTTTAAATGTAACCATTATATCAGATAGTCAAAGAAGCGATAAATGTTCGCTTATTATCATATATATTTCAAACCTGTTTCAGTACATCACTATCTTGCCCACAATTTCTTGTTGTACAGTGTCTCGCTCAAATTTGTGTATCTCAGATCAACGTTAATGATGGCTACAGCAGTTGAAATCGGCGTGGTAAAGTAGAGTTCATGTTGTTGTACAGGGTCTGTCTCATTCAACTTTGTGTATCTCAGATCAACGTTAATGAGGGCTACAGCAGTTGACAACGGCGTGGTGAAGTAGACTTCATGTTGTTGTACAGGGTCTCACTCAACTTTGTGTATCTCAGATCAACGTTAATGAGGGCTACAGCAGTTGACATCGGCGTGGTGAAGTAGACTTCATGTTGTTGTACAGGGTCTCACTCAACTTTGTGTATCTCAAATCAACGTTAATGATGGCTACAGCATTTAGCCTCGGCGTGGTAAAGTAGACTTCATGTTGTTGTACAGGGTCTCACTCAACTTTGTGTATCTCATATCAACGTTAATGATGGCTACGGCGTGGTAAAGAAGACTTCATGAAGAACCTTACCTACAAACTAAATTGTCCAATCTAGCATTGTAAGGTACTGTTAGACATGGTCATAATGTGATGCATAGAAATAAACGGCAAGGGTTGACATAAGTTACATACATTAGTAATACGAATACAAAATGCCGCTATGTCTTTTTTTTTAATAAAATGAAGTATTTTTACGATTAACAATGTATATAAACTTGACAAAAATATATTAGCAAAGTTGTTATGGATAAGTGTAAAACACAGTCCTTTTATAGAATAAATGACATAATGATAACACTACCAGAAGTGGTCAGGTCAGTATGAATATGGACATCCTGATATTGGTTTGTACGTCTTTAGTCAATAAATAAATCATTCTGATGTCATTTGATACGTGTTGACTTCCTTGTGATATTCAAACCACAATCATTTTGAGTTATTTGATCCAGTTCTTGTAATTCATGCTCTCGTTCTATCCCACAGTTATCAGTAGCTTATAATACTCACCTGCGCATCAAAGTCCGCTCGTGACATCGTCTTGGGTATCTTCACAGAGCTGATGCTGGAAAGTCCTCCACATAATGGACAATAGTCACCTTTTTGTCTTGCACTTATGATTAAACATACGTTGACACCAATCAGTAACATATAGGTATATCTCATTTTCCGATGAATATCAAAACGTAGGAAAACAGTTACATGTGTCCTATCCTCTATTACTACCGTATGGCAAATGGATATGTGTTTGTAGTTTGTATGTCCTATCCTCTACTACTACCGTAGGCAAATGGATATGTGTTTGTAGTTTCTATGTCCTATCCTCTACTGCTACCGTAGGCTAATGGATATGTGTTTGTAGTTTCTATGTCCTATCCTCTACTACTACCGTAGGCAAATGGATATGTGTTTGTAGTTTCTATGTCCTATAGTCAAGATGCATAGCTTTTGGTTATTTTAGGATTGCTCGGAAATGTTCTCACGTAAACGCTACTTTCACTTCGGTTGTAATATACTTAATTAACATATTAAGTAATGAAAACCTTTTTATGTATCTGTTTTTGCCACAAAGTCTCATCGCCGATACATTTCACATTTGGATTTATATGTCTTATTCCTACACATATCCTTTTCGTGGGTTTGCTATGCAGGATATTTTGGAGTTAAAAATGTTCAGACTACGTTTCGTAGCATGAATAGATTCCCCTGAGCTTAATTACTTATACTCCTACTTTTTTAAACTTTTTACGCTAAATTGTTTCGACATTAAAGTACACAATTTTATTTCATAACAACAATTCGTATATTTTGTAAATGATGCGTTATTTTGACCTTTAGATATTGATTATAGATAGTGATTAAATATATATGCAAAGTGTTATGAGAGATATGTGAAATGTGCATAGATCGAGTGACTGTAGTCATTACTACTACTGCTGCTGCTGCTGCTGCTGCTGCTGCTGCTACTACTACCACTACCACTACTACTACCCCTACCACTACTACTACTACCACTACTGCAACTACTGCTACTACTACAGGTAGTAGTAGTAGTAGTAGTAGTAGTAGAAGTAGTAGTAGTAGTAGTAGTAGTAGTAGCAGTAGTAGTAGTATTAGTAGTAGTAGTAGTAGTAGTAGTAGTAGTGCTACTAATAGTAGCAGTACTACTAGTAGTAGTAGTAGTAGTAGAAGTAGTCGGAGTAGTAGTATTGTTAAGTAATAATAGTAGTAGGAGGAGTATATCCAGTTGTTTATGTTTAGTAATTTCTTCAACGTGGACAATGAATACTAATGGTAACGCAGCACCATCTTATAGAAGAGAACATTAAATTGTCTTGTAGTGACTGAAACATACTTTGCATTAGTAAGGCTTTGTACAATATAAATTAGGTAACAATGACATATAATAATGGCTATCATAGTAATTATTTCTAACTGTAAAAGTACTGAGTATTTAAAATGAATTGAATTATTGAATAGTTTTTAACCGCTAATTAGCATATTGTTTAGGTTCTTTTGAGACAACCCATATACATGGGAAGCATACATAACAACCCTGTCCGTATCCTAATATCGAATACTTTCAAATTGTTCTTTAACGTGCTCAGAGGATAGATTCTGTTTCGTTAAAGTTCCCAATTGACGTAGGCGTTAATTCATGAAACTTAATATAATCAAATATGTAGAGTCTTTCAGATGCCTAATGACATTATAGCAACAGGTCAAAGGTCAAAGTCACAGTAAGTTAATAATGCATTCGGACTTAATTCGGCAAAATAGTTGATATATGTGCATGGAACTTTATGTGATTACGTCACTGCCTTGTTATGTTTTAAAATTAATTGTTATTTGCTGACAAAAATATATTCTTTAAAAATTGAATAATGTGTTATATATGTAAATCCCGTTTCTTGAAACTTTTGAATAAATTATTGCAATCGAAGTTAAGCTTTGAGTAAGCAACATTTATGTCAATGTCTGTGTTTTTTCTGATGTTCTGAAGATTGACCGGTGCAACATTGGACATGTTTCAATTACAGGGATATAGCCCCATGTCTAGTGGACCTGTTACACTTTCAGGCATATA
The DNA here is from genome assembly GCA_037043455.1 of Cyrtodaria siliqua. Classification (NCBI taxonomy): domain Eukaryota; kingdom Metazoa; phylum Mollusca; class Bivalvia; order Adapedonta; family Hiatellidae; genus Cyrtodaria; species Cyrtodaria siliqua. Next base: position 235,512 of record JAWPHD010002228.1, read on the forward strand.
GACCCATGTCTAGTGGACCTGTTACACTTACAGGGATATAGACCCATGTCTAGTGGACATGTTACACTTACATGGATATAGACCCATGTCTAGTGGACATGTTTCAATTACAGGGATATAGACCCATGTCTAGTGGTCTGTTACACTTACAGGAATATAGATCCATGTCTAGTGGTCATGTTACACTTACAGGGATATAGACCCATGTCTAGTGGACATGTTACACTTACAGGGATATAGCCCCATGTCTAGTGGACCTGTTACGCTTACAGGGATATAGACCCATGTCTAGTGGACATGTTACACTTACAGGGATATAGCCCCATGTCTAGTGGACCTGTTACGCTTACAGGGATATAGACCCATGCCTAGTGGACATGTTACAATTACAGGGATTATAGTTGGTCAAAATGCAAGATGGCTATCACAGCTAAATATAGGAAAGCTTGTAATCGATGCAAAACTTTATTTCGGAATATGCAAACAAAGATTCATTGTATAGTCTATATGGAGGAAATCCCTCTAAAGGAAAGACAGACAGTCAATCCTTTTGTTGTCATGTATCATTCGGTCTGGTGCGTCGTTTTAGGAGGTCAGAGATTCGAGTACATTTCATATTTCATACGCTGTATAATATAACTTTGTCAATCTCGAAGATTCAATATACGTATCGATTAAATATATAATGTGGCTCATGCTGACATATTTATTACAATATATGCACAGCTAACACCACAAAGAAATAACTGAAGCAATATTGTCTTGTTATGTGTTAGATAATCAATGAGGATGCGTCTGCATTGCATCATTTTATAAACAAATACTCATTTAAGCAGTAACTGGGTAATATTCCTGGGTCTCGAAGGTATCTTTACATTGAAAGTTATTGGTCAATAAATATGAACGTGTTATAAATTACATCGACATCTCCCCTTATCCCTTTACATCAGTGCTGTCGTTATTCTAAACATGTTACGTCTAATAAAATGATGAAAACGGTGTTGCTGTTGACAAGTGATTTGTGCATGTGGACACACAACATTATCATATCTCCAGGTGTAACACACCCATTGTATCACAGGAAGTGTCCGTCTGGGGTAGTCGCATAATGGCGATCAGTAAATAATTCTCATTTCTTTTTGTAAAAAAATGCATTTTCACTAATTTAAAGTGCCATTTTTGGTTTATATCACATTGTTGATATATTTGTTACATCTTTCAAGCATTGTCATGTTGAAATTGTGAGAGTTTATTTGTTTTTGCTTATATGGAAATGAGTGTATGAATACGATAGTTTGGCATCTCAGTGTTTATGTTTTTAAAGGGAGCTTTCGTTCATGAGGCAAGTTTTTTCTGTGTTTTTTTGCCAGCATATATGTCATATGTGATGAGAATGTAAGTTATTCATTTTTAATTTGGGCCTAGATATGAATGACAACATGGCATTTAAATTTTAATTCACACACAACTCAATGCAAAAATCAATGGGCGTGTTACACAGCCAATCAGACCTGAATGAGCCATTACAGTTTATATTGTTTATGCTCTTGTCTTCTTTTAGCACACATCGGCGACATACGAGTTGTGACCTACTGATTGGCAAAAATGCTTTCTTTAACGTAGATCCAGCTCCGTTTAGCATCACATATATATCCGCATTATATTACATTCATAGTTTTTATTGTTGTTCAGGGGGCGTCCATGGCCGAGTGATGAGAGTCTCTAACTTGAAATCGTTTGCTCCTCACCGCTGTAGGCCTAGGAATCTTTATGTGAGGAAGCTATCCATCTGGATTGCGGAACGTCGCTGGTTCTTCCCAGATGCCCGTCCGTGCACGAAAAGCCCGAATGGGCACCTGGGGTATTCCTCTACCATTGGAAGCTGGAACGTCACCATATGAGCTGTTTTTGCGACTATAAACTCCAATTCAATTCAATTCAAAAAAATTTTTGTTCTTGGTTTAAACACATAAAAACACAATATGTATGTATCATCTTTATTTTCTCCAAGTGAATAATAAAAGTTCACACGAATTGAGTCTCAACTATTACTGTACAAACTACACCAAAGTATAAATGCATGAATGAATTATAAACAAGTATAGAACAATATATACTGAACAAAAAAAGAAACTTTCGCTGATGTTGATGCTGATTGTCTAGACAGAAAAACAGGAAACAATGATGTTTTAAGAATAATTAGATAGACCGCCAACAAAGATGTTTTTGAAAAGTTCAGTACACAAGGGAGTTAGCCTCATTTTCCTTAAAACACGCATTTTGGCCAAAAAATCAAATTAAATCTACGAAATTTACCGAAATGTGTCCGAGGCAATATACTATATACGTTCCTTACCAAAAGAATCACAAAACAACATAACACAGATAGTGTAGATTGCAGCTTTCGATTATCAACTATCATCAAACTACCTTCTTTTAACATTTCCATATCATTCATAAAAGATTATTGCTTGGCAAATTTGAAACTGTTTAATGGGATATTTAGTACTCACCTAAGTGTGCTACAAACAGCAAACATTGTTTTATTAAAACGCTGTTTAAGCTTTTATACGCCCTCAAAAACTGACCTATGGAAATACCAGCAAAAAAGTCGGATATTTCCTTTTTTTTGTTCAGCATATTTGTATTGTATAACTAATACATAGAACATATATATGTGTGACAGTTCAAGATTTCCAACTGAAAGAAAATAAATAATCGCTAATATTGATTACTAACTCCGAACTCAAACAAACATAGCTAACTGTGATGTTGAGTCCTGACGTCAATAACGTATTGAGAATTTCGATGGTAGGCGTGTTTGGCCTTACTCGTATCATCTCGATAGTAGAAAAAACTACACGCCTGTCATCTCGTGAAGGGTTTTCCTATACTTGAACCCAGCAGTTAAATATGTCCTATATAAAACGTGCATTAGTAATAACTGTTGCGACAGTAATCATATTTAAATGCTAGGATTGTTGAGAGCAGTGTGATACATTAATTATTCGAGCTGTTTCAACAATACGCCAAGGTAGGTAGGAACGTGATTAAATATTTTGGAATAATTCCAGATGTTCGTAAATATTTGATGTTTGATTCGGTCGACTCGAAGTTCCATGTATACATTTAGGAGTAAAGGTTGTATCGGCTTAGAAGGAATTCAAGAATGCCTAGTAAATAATATAATCGGAATTCATTCCAATAAGTTAAAATAAGTAGTAAACACGAACAACGATTCCACAATTCTTTACACTATATTTACTTTCACAGTTATAACTCAAACATATATAATTACATCGCGGACCTTGCTTGAATCCAACACAGGTTTTGGTAGTTATGAACATTTTGTGTCTTTGATTATATAATAACATTTGCTCATTTCAATCCGTCTTTAATACAACATAATTTTCTATAATTTACAATTAGTGCTTTTGTTTAACTCACCAAGCGTGTTAAAAGCTTACTATTGGCTTGTATTACTTCCTATAAGTAATCTGGTGGATATTATATTCGATATAAACACCATAGACATACACACTTCCCCTCCCTAACCCCGACACACACACGCACACACCCTACCCCTACTCACACCCCACCCATCCGACCACACACGCACCTCCCCCCACCCTCACACCCACACACAAACAAATTACCACTAGTTACACAAAAGGCACAATTGGACCTTTATGGGAGGGTCTATATCACATGCCATGCTGTGTTTCCGCTCTCACCCGCTGTTTGTAAGTTAATTAAGTTGGACCTTTTAAAATAACTCCATCTGCCTTTATTTATAGATATTATCTTTTCATTCGTTTTAAGAACTATGCATGTTTTTGGGCCAGATTCAATACAATCATTATATCAACATGTATAATTTCTCCCATGTCCATAATGCGTAACACAATTACTTGTTACCGCTACCGTTATATGGCGGCATGTAATCAAAATTAAGCATTTTGGAGACTCACTGATTATAACGAGTTTTGAGTTTAAAGTGCACCAAAACAAATTATATCATGTAACCGCAAACGAGACAGTTAATAGCATTTAACTCTTAGAATCTTATAATGAATAAAAAATCACAATATGAGCTACATTTTTAAACACCGTCCATCATATTCCACATCTCTTGTTTCTTAATTAGCGATATGACACTAATGTTTAAGATACATGATAATAACTAGATTTTGATCAGAGCCTGATCAAATGGGATTTTCACATTGGATAACGTCATGACTTCAAAATTTAACGTTCACTTTTACATGCTAAGATATATGAAATCTTGAAACTAGAACTAATGCAACTGGCGGCCATCTTGACCGATGTAATGAAACCAAAATGTTCAGTGCACTATTCCAGTCTGAGCCCAACACGCTGTGTCAAAGATTACTGTGAAAAGTGCCACGGAAAAGAAGAAGAAGAATAAGAACAGGACATGACCAAACGGACTTTCCAGTTTGGATGACGTCATGACGTCACGATGATCAGTTTTCACTTAAATGATGGCCATTGTAATATTATCAATGCTTTTATCAATAACATTGAAACAAAAACAGTGAGAAGGGAAAATGAATAACTGTGATACAATAATTTTCTTGTATGACGTCATGACTCGAAGTGATGTTAATGCATATCGAGTTTATGTGCTCTACAACACGTGCATATGTAATTTTAAATTCAGTCATAAATGCGGCAGAAGATATAACGATTACAATATATTTCATTTTACATTACTTGGTGCCATAATGGATGACGTCATGATGTCATGATGGTCATTTCTCACTGAAACTATGGCCTTTATGATTTTACCAATAAAATTGCAAGAAAAACGGTCAGAAAGGAAAAATAAATAATTTTCATTTACTAATGAAGTCACTGGCGGCCATCTTTGTCATGACGTCATGACGCCATTTTATGTTCTTGCACAAATCGATCCTGAACTTAACAATCTATGAAAGTTTCATAGGTCATGCGCACTACAAAACGTGAATTTATAACTTTAAATTCGATCATAAATGCAGGACAAATAGCGATTACAATATATTTCATTTGACGTCGGCTTAGAACCATAATGGATGACGTCATGACGTTACGATGGTCATTTCTCACTTTAGCGATTGTTTTTATGATTGTATCAATACAATTTCAACAAAAACCGTCAGTAGCGAAAAATAGTAATTTTCATTAAATTGTGACGTCATTGGCGGCATCTTTCTTATGACATCATGGCGCCATTTTATGTTTTTGCACAACTACAGCCTGAACTTTATAATATGTGAAAGTTTCATTCAAATCCGATCATAAATGCACGAGATACAGTGATAACAAGGTGTTCATGTAAACGCCCGTGACGGCCCTATTGGATGACGTCATGACACCAAAATTTGCAGTGCACTATTCCGGACTGAGCTTTACAACTGTTTAAACTTTTGAGGCGCTGTGACAAATATTTCTGTGAAAAGTGGATGTCAGAAGAAGAAGAAGAAGAAGACAGATGATAGAATACACAGATCGTGTCTACAGTAAAGGATGTGCCAATAAGCATAGCTGGCTTATGCCATTTTGCTATATTTAAAACAACAGTTATTATGTTAAATCAACAACGACACGTTTAAAGAACCTACTAGTTGTGTCAATTGTCGATGCATTATTTAATGTGGTTTTAGAATAATGAACCATTTCAAAGACAATGCAAGTAGCATAATGTTTTATATTTTAAAATGTCCGATATAAGAAATCAGAACCATATTAAACAATAATTTACTTACACAATAAATTCATACCATTTCGGTAGATTGCATGGCCGGCTAGTAACGTTAACTGTCTGTGTCATTGGTTTATTAACCAAACATTATAGCAATTGCAGTAGACAACCAACCATTATAGGTACGCCAGCAATTGCAGTAGACAACCAAACATTATAGGTACGCTAGCAGTTGCAGTAGACCATTTATGCTATAAATGATATAAAAATGGTCAGCATCTTCACAACAACTAAATGATTTACATAATACTTATTGTGCATGTAAACAGTTAATTTCTTCTCAACATCATTTTCGTAGATTTCAAGGACTGATATAGTTTGAAGTTATAGTATATCACACCACCTTGTCCGCCGTAATAATGCGATCCCGTGCCGGGTGTTGCGTAATGCCCATTGAGATTTACATAGGAGCAATAGCGATACCACCAGCCTCCGTGAACTATAACACCACAGTTGTAAGCGTTGTCCTTGTCATACGTGGAGAAAGGTCGTCCATTGTTGTACGTTAGACCATTTGTATCACCTAGAATGTAGACATATACCACATCGTATAATTAAAACAATATCACATATATTATACATGTGTCGTTAGATGGTAATCGTCGGAATGTGTTAATAGTTGCTTATAATGATATATGTATACACCAAGGAAAGTAATAACATGTTATGAAATGGGTTTTGTAGATTAATACAAATGTTACACTATGCAAGTACGCGTATGTTAGTCATTATTATCATGGATTTTAAATCCCATCTTCCGTCCGTGGGTTACAATTAATGGGATGTCTAAATTTAAAATGAAAGGAAAATGCCTAATTATTTTCTGATTTAGATTTACTCTTTCAGTTGTATTATAGCAAAATGTCTGAAATGATTGTCCTATTACTGTATTTTTTAATAATATTATGTTGTTTTGCACTAATTGATACATAATTTCATTGTATTCCTAGAAGTGCCAACATTTAACAAGTTAACTTATTTGACGATTGCATTGTGTCTTTTGTCTCTAAAAGTTGCTATAACAGCAAATATGCATATAGTTGATTGTGACGGTATGCATTTTTCTTTTAAAGAATACACTTCATTCGGTCAGTAAAGAATCTTTTTTTTCTGAGAGGTATTACACTTAGTGATACATGTTGCATGGAGAATGCATTACATTATTTCACTGCTGCACAAATGTATGCTTAGACGATATATATTCAAGCTTGGAATATTTAAAAATAATCTAAAATGCATGAGCTGAAAAAAATAATTTAAACAAAATATGGTGCTCTACTACCGATGATTATATACACCCTAATGAACTGTATATAACTAGTAGGTTGTTACTGACCTGCAGTGCCTGCTGACTGTCCTATATGTAAAGTGTAATTGGCCCCTGATAGAGAGAAGTTTTGGTACGTTTGGTACGCAGTAGACCCGTCTGACGCCTCCACGTCTATTCGTAGCTCACTAGTGCCTTGTGATGTCATGTCCTGTATATACCGTAGACCTGCACGTGAAGCATACATATATATATATGTTGAATCTAGATTTTTTTGATTTTTTTTTTGTAAACATGCGCTTGTTACATATGTTATACGATCCCATCCGCGTTTTGTCTCTAATATTTACATATATGCGTATTGTCTTTAATATTTACATATATGCGTATTTTCTCTTATGATATCACATCAGCGTATTGTCTCTAATAATACAACATCCGCGTATTGTCCCTAATGATACCATATATTCGTGTTGTCTCTAATAATACCACAACCACGTATTGTCCCTAATAATACCATGTATGCGTGTTGTCCCTAATAATACCATACGCGTGTTGTCTCTAATAATACCACATCCGAGTATTGTCCCTAATGATACCATATATGCGTGTTGTCTCTAACAATACCACATCCGGGTATTGTCCTTAATAATACCATATCCCCGTATTGTTCAAAATAATACCATATCCGCTTTATACTCTAATATAACCATATATACGTGTTGTCTCTAATAATACCATATCCGGCATTTGTTTCTAATATAACCATCTATGCGTGTTGTCTGTAATAATATCATATCCGCATTTCGTCTCTAATATAACCATATATGTGTTTTGTCTCTAATAAAACCATATTCGCATTTTGTCTCTAATAAAATAATTTATGCGTGTTGTCACTAATAATACATTATATTCGTGTTGTCACTAATGGTATTCTCCCCAATAATACACTGTATACAATATATACGCGTTGTCGCATATTCTCTCTTATGATACATGTGCATATCCAAACGTGTTGTCTCTAATAATTCAATGTCTTCGTGTTGTCTATAATAATAACGTATATGCCTGTTGTCCCAATAATACCATATCCGCGTATACTCTCTTAGTTTAATAATATTTTATTGCAGATATGTTACAATACATCAATTCAACATCACAATATTCATAGAAACATATGCAAATGGATTGAACTACAAGTTATTACAACATTAGTTACAGTATACTCTCTAATACAATACATTCGTATTGTCTCTAATAATAACATATACGCGTGTTGTCCCAATAATACCATATCCGCGTATTCTCTCTTATAATACCATATATGCGTGTTGTCTATAATAATAACATATATGCGTGTTGTCCCAATAATACAATATCCGCGTTTACTCTGTAATAATACCATACATGCGTGTTGTATCTAATAATACCGTATAAAGTATACGTGTTGTCTCTAATAATGCCATATATACGTGTTGTCCCTAATAATACCATGTCCGCGTATTCTCTCTAATAATACCATATATGCGTGTTGTCTCTAAAAAGATTATATCAGCTAAAGACCATAGACACTTTAGTCTATAATAAGACCATAGACGATTGCTGTTTCTAATAAGACAAACGGCGGGGTGTTGTCTCTATTTATATAATCAAATTATGATGTGTATCTAAAGTAAGTCTATACACGCTTTCTATCTCTAATAACACAATATACTTTTTTGTATCTCTAATAAGACAATAGCCTCTTTCTGTCTCTAATAAGACATTAGCATTTTTTTATCTCAAAGAAGACAATATACGCTTTTTATCTCTAATAAGACAATAGCCTCGTTTTATCTCTAAGAAGGCAATATACCCTTTTTGTCACGTTCAGACTGTAGACGCGTTCATCTCAAATCAGGCCATTGACGCTTGTTTCTCTAATACGCTCATATTCTCTTTCCCTTCTAATTAGACCATAGGCAATTGTTGTCTCTAATGACACGTTTTGTCTTTTATAATAAAAGATTCGCTTGTTATCTCTAATAAGAAAACAAACGCATTTTGTCTCTAATGTAATGAATGGTAGTAAGAAATTAAACGCCTTTTGTCTCTAATTATTATGAAATGCTGGCGACTTCTTTTGCACGAAACACACGACGTTTTTATTACGTAAATGTTGCATTAATAACACGTTTGCGAAGTTGATAAATGCAATATTGTGACAATTCTTGGATATGCAAATCACCTTAACATTTTGCACTTTGGGTTCAAATATCACATTTTATGCAAATAAATGCAATGCTTGTGTAACTTACGAATAGATTGATATAATGTGATACAGTTATATATCTCTATAGTAGAAGGTGTGTCGTGTGAAAAATCAGTTTTGTATCTCAAAGGCCAATGCACACTTTTGGTTCCGAATGCTATTTTATATGCATATAGGTATTGCATTTGTTTCCGTTACGTTACAAAATGTGTAATTAAGAAAACTAGTACGTTTTGTATTTTACTAATGTATCTGATAAGTAGGCATATGTTAGATTACTCCTTACTGAAGCTATATTAGAACTGACTATCCATTCCCTATATTAGAACTAACTCTTCACTCCCTATATTAGAACTGACTCTCCGCTCCATATATTATAACTGACTCTCCACACCCTATATTAGAACTGACTCCCCGCTCGCTATATTAGAACTGACTCTCCGCTCCCTATATTAGAACTGACTCTCCACCCTTATATTAGAACAAACTCTCCGCTCCCTATATTAGAACTGACTCTCCGCTCCCTATATTAGAACTGACTCTCCGCTCCTTATATTAGAACTGACTCTCCGCTCGCTATATTAGAACTACTGACTCTCCACTCCCTATATTAGAACTGACTCTCCGCTCCCTATAATAGAACTGACTCTCCGCTCCTTATATTAAAACTGACTCCCCGCTCCCTATATTAGAACTGACTATCCGCTCTCTATATTAGAACTGACTATCCGCTCCTTATATTAGAACTAACTCTCCGCTCCCAATATGAACTGACTATTCGCTCCCTATATTAGAACTAACTCTCCGCTCCCTATATTAGAACTGACTCTCCACTCCCTATATTAGAACTGACTCTCCGCTCTCTATATTAGAACTGACTCTCCGCTCTCTATATTAGAACTGACTCTCCGCTCCCTATATTAGAACTAACTCTCCGCTCCCTATATTAGAACTGACTCTCCGCTCCCTATATTAGAACTGACTCTCCGCTCCCTATTTTAGAACTGACTCTCCGCTCCTTATATTAGAACTGACTCTCCGCTCCCTATATTAGAACTGACTCTCCGCTCCCTATATTAGAACTGACTGTCCGCTCCCTATATTAGAACTAGAACTGACTCTCCGCTCCTTATATTAGAACTGACTCTCCGCTCCCTATATTAGAACTGACTCTCCGCTCCCTATATTAGAACTGATTTTCCGCTCCCTATATTAGAACTGACTTTCCGCTCCCTATATTAGAACTGACTCTCCTCTCCCTATATTAGCACTGACTATCCACTCCCTATATTAGAACTGGCTCTCCGACTCTCCGCTCCAAATATTAGAACTAACTCTCCGCTCCCTATATTAGAACTGACTCTCCGCTCCCTATATTACAACTAACTCTCCGCTCCCTATATTAGAACTGACTCTCCGCTCCCTGTATTAGAACTGACTCTCCGCTCCCTATATTAGAACTGACTCTCCGCTCCCTATATTAGAACTGATTTTCCGCTCCCTATATTAGAACTGACTTTCCGCTCCCTATATTAGAACTGACTCTCCTCTCCCTATATTAGCACTGACTATCCACTCCCTATATTAGAACTGGCTCTCCGACTCTCCGCTCCAAATATTAGAACTAACTCTCCGCTCCCTATATTAGAACTGACTCTCCGCTCCCTATATTACAACTAACTCTCCGCTCCCTATATTAGAACTGACTCTCCGCTCCCTGTATTAGAACTGACTCTCCGCTCCCTGTATTAGAACTGACTTTCCTCTCCCTATATTAGAACTAACTCTCCGCTCCCTATATTAGAACTTACTCTCAACACCCTATATTAGAACTGACTCTCCGCTCCCTATATCAGAACTGACTCTCCGCTCCCTATATTAGAACTAACTCTCCGCTCCTTGTATTAGAACTGACTCTCCGCTCCCTGTATTAGAACTGACTCTCCGCTCCCTATAATAGAACTAGCTCTCCGCTCCCTATATTAGAACTGACTTTCCGCTCCCTATATTAGAACTAACTTTCCGCTCCCTATATTAGAACTAACTCTCCGCTCCCTGTATTAGAACTGACTCTCCGCTCCCTGTATTAGAACTGACTCTCCGCTCTCTATATTAGAACTAACTCTCCGCTCCCTATATTATAACTGACTTTCCGCTCCCTATATTAGAACTAACTTTCCGCTCCCTATATTAGAACTTACTCTCCGCTCTCTATATTAGATCTGACTCTCCGCTCCCTATATTAGAACTGACTCTCCGCTCCCAATATAAGACATAACTCTCCGCTCCGCTCCCTATATAAGAACTAACTCTCCGCTCGCTATATTAGAACTGACTCTCCGCTCCCCTTATTAGAACTGACTTTCCGCTCCCTATATTAGAACTAACTCTCCGCTCCCTATATTGGAACTGACTCTCCTCCGCTCCCTATATTAGAACTGACTTTTCGCCTCTCCGCTCCCTATATTAGAACTGACTTTCCGCTCCCTATATTAGAACTGACTCCGCTCCCTATATTAGAACTAACTCTCCGATTAGAACTAACTCTCCACTCCCTATATTAGAACTAACTCTCCGCTCCCATTATTAGAACTAACTCTCCGCTCCCTATATTAGAACTGACTCTCCGCTCCCAATATTAGAACTAACTCTCCGCTCCGCTCCCTATATTAGAACTAACTCTCCGCTCCCCATATTAGAACTAATTCTCCGCTCCCTATATTATAACTGACTCTCCGCTCCCTATATTATAACTAACTCTCCGCTCCCTATATTAGAACTAACTCTCCGCTCCCTATATTATAACTGACTCTCCGCTCCCTATGTTAGAACTAACTCTCCGCTCCCCATATTAGAACTAACTCTCCGCTCCCTATATTATAACTGACTCTCCGCTCCCTATATTAGAACTAACTCTCCGCTCCCTATATTAGAACTTACTCTCCGCTCCCTATATTAGAACTGACTTTCCGCTCCCTATATTAGAACTAACTTTCCGCTCCCTATATTAGAACTGACTAGCCGCTCCCTATATTAGGACTGACTTTCCGCCTCTCCGCTCCCTATATTAGAACTGACTCTCCGCTCCCTATATTAAAACTGACTCGCCGCTCCCTATATTATAACTAACTCTCCGCTCCCTATATTATAACTAACTCTCCGCTCCCTATATTATAACTAACTCTCCGCTCCCTATATTAGAACTAACCATCTGCTCCCTATATTAGAACTAACTCTCCGCTCCCTATATTATAACTAACTCTCCGCTCCCTATATTAGAACTAACCATCTGCTCCCTATATTAGAACTAACTCTCCGCTCCCTATATTAGAACTCACTCTCCGCTCCCTATATTAGAACTAACTCTCCGCTCCCTATATTAGAACTAACTCTCGGCTCCCTATATTAGAACTGACTCTCCGTTCCCTAAGCCGTCCAGTATCACTAATATCCCCCTTCCACATATGCATGATAAGTATGGATACAAGTTTGTGTTCGATTTGAAGGTGAATAGTAGTCTTAACGGGTACTTGTGCGTTGCTGTGGAAATTAATGTGTTTGTTTTTGTTTAAATGAAGATTGGAGTTCACACTGTTAAATATACAGTATACCAGACTGTAAACACGTGTAAGAAAAGTTGAAATTGAATTGTTGATAGCAAATGCATAGTACACGTTTGATGGAATCAAAGAAATACAATCGCATGCCATGTATGACTGTATTAAGCGTGTAATACCATATATTGTCTATGTAAACGTTATTTGAATCAACACTTAAACCATTATATAGCAACACCAATCAGCGTGTTCAGCGTATGTTTACCCCATAAATAAGGCTAATTGTCTCCCTAGTGCAACGGTAATATGGGAAAAGGAACAGCCATCAATAAAATCACAATTGTTACTTAATGCTTTTATATATGTTAAATATTTAAACTCCACATGTATTAGTGATATATGTATCATAGTAACTATACTCAGTACATTTGAAAACGCAAAACTTGGCAAACATTTAATTTCTAGAGATGAAATTGAAGTTCTCGTGCAAAGTGTGTTTTAACTGAAACAAGTAGAGCAACTATTATGCAAATGTTTACCGCCATATGTTAACCTTTAGGACAAAGACAGTTCTGTACTAACATAAATTGAACACAAAAAAAACAACAGCGGACTAAAAATAATCGAAAAATAAAAACATGTTGCTTTTTTAAATGTAGTAAGTGTGTATACGACGTTCAATTGATTCTGTTAACGCCTTGTTAGTATATGCATCATGACGTAACGTAGGACAACATGTTTGTGAAGTAGTAGCGACTGTCAGCCAGAAGAAGCTATTCACATATCGGATTCTTAAAAAAAATCCTAATGGCAACTTAAACATGTTATTGCTTAGCGTTAGAATGTTCTAGACACTTTTATGTATTCTAGAAATGTATCTTAAATAGATAAAATAATGAATACCAATAACAGACAAAACAAGATATACGATCGTAAACCTGTTACCTAACCAAAATTCACCACGCAAGTTACCAAATCCGTTTTCGTATTCTTTGAAAGGCACATAAAAGTCCACATTGCCATTAAATCTTCGTTGGAAAACCTGAAACACGTCGACATGAATGTGTATGTTACAATGAACGTAGTGCAAAACCAAAACTTGAACATAACTGTAAAATGTAATCATGTACATATTTAAGATCAATAACTAGTAAAGAATATAATAAACATCGGTCTTAATCATAGTTCATTTCTGTAAATACAAAACCAAACAGAGCAACACTTATACATTAAAACCTTTTTTAAATTAATCAATATTTAAGTTTCAGTATCTTGCGTATCAGCAATATTTATTATAAATACGACATTAAATGCGGTATCGTAATATAATGACCTTAATTAATCATAACAAAAATTTAATTTAATCTCAGAGATCTCTCTTCATTCAAAAACATTTAAATAAGCTATAATGTGTTGATGAGCCATTGAACAATATTCAATTCAATTCAATTTTCCTCCACTCAATAAGTTAAAATTCCACCTTCAACTTTATATGGGGAGGCTCTAAATAACCTATACGAGTTGACGAGCCGTTAAACAGGATTCAGTTCAATGTAATGTCCTAATTTAGTCATCATCGAATTTAACATGTTTTTCTTGGCATTGACTAGACATACTTGACAACTGTAATTACATGTAGTACCATTTGCGGGTTTCAACATTAATAAATAAATACACTTCTCAAAACTGCTAACTACACCGCTACGTTTTGGGTTATATATATCGATGGGTTGAATGTTTTTCAATAAAATAAAAAGGAAATACCAATTCAATCATTTTTACATCATTTCATTTTATTTTTTTCATGGGCAATGCTAGAACTAAACCACAATAAGCAATTACAAACGACCCATGTAAACACTAAAGTCACACTTTTCATTTCTTGTTCATAAAAGTGTGACTTTAGTGTTTACATGGGTCGTTTGTAATTGCTTATTGTGGTTTAGTTCTAGCATTGCCCATGAAAAAAATAAAATGAAATGATGTAAAAATGATTGAATTGGTATTTCCTTTTTATTTTATTGAAAAACATTCAACCCATCGATATATATAACCCAAAACGTGAGCGGTGTAGTTAGCAGTTTTGAGAAGTGTAGATATGAGCAGGGCGTCAGGTGCATGAAAAGTATTTCCCATTGCTCGTGCCTTATAGAATATGATTTTTTACATATAAAATATTGATTGCTATAACTGTTGGCTGATTAATAGAAAACCGTGTATATACTATTTGCTGTCAGAAATAAGTTTTAGTTGTGCATATATGTACTGTAGGAAAACAAAATAGAAATAATTACAAAAGGGCAAATAACTCATGGTTTAAAGTTTTATACGCTAACTTACAGTCCAGCCGCCCCCATCTGTTACCATGTCGCAGTAGACGTCATGTGGTGTGTTATTATATACCGTGTAAATTCCACTGTTGCTTCCAACATCGCCATGTTTGACATCAAAACAGTCAACTATAAAAATATACACACTCGGTTTTAATTAGGCCCCGTGAAGGCTCTTATTGTATAACGTTATTATTGTGTTTATCATTTGCATACAGTTTAGGTTTCCTTTGTTGGTCATTTTAAAAACTTGACAAAGACGAAAGACACAACATACACGAAGGTCGACTCAAGAAACATGCGGAAGGAATTTTATTAGCGCTGAATAATGAGTTTCTCCCTAGTCTTAATATCAAATACAGGTTGCGTTTTTCTCCCGTTTCTGCTCATGTGAGATAACTCTAATTGCATACCGGACAAGGATATCCGTCATTTTACCGGGGCTAGATATTTCCATCTCACCCGAGGGTCGAGATAAAATTCACGCGCATCAATAATGACGTCAATAACGTGAACAGATGCATGACGTCATTGTGTAAAAAAAACATTAACATGTTAGTTATTGGTGACGTCGATGAACAAAATTTCATGGATATGCAAGAAAAAGAATCCACCATGAGTTTATCCATGTGAGATTATAAAAATCCATCATGAGTATCCATGTGAGATAGGGAAATCTCACCCGAGGGTCAGAACTGTAACCAGGTACGAGGCTCTGCCGAGTTCCTGGTTGCAGTTCTCATTCCGAGGGTGAGATTTACCTATCTCACATGGATAAACTCATGGTGGATTCTTTTTCTTGCATATCAATGACATTTTGTGGATCGACGACACCAATAACTAACATTTTAATGTTTTTTAACACAATGATGTCATGCATCTGTTCACGTTATTGACGTCATTATTGTTGCGCGTGAATTTTATCTCGACCCTAGGGTGAGATGGAAATATCTAGCCCCGGTAAAATGACAGATTTCCTTGTCCGGTATGCAAGAAAGGTAAATCTCACCCTCGGGATCAGAATTGCAACCAGGAACTCGGCAGAGCCTCGTCCCTGGTTACAATTCTAGAGCTGATTTCCTGGTTGCAATTCTGATCCTCGGGTGAGATTTACCTATCTCACATGGATACTCATGATGGATTCTTATAATCTTACATGACATGTGACTTACTACGTCATGACGTTACGTCGACGTAACCTTATTCTGGCGTTAAATCAGCAAAGTCATTGATATTATGCCGATAATAAACACATAATGGGAGAAAAATAATCCATCAGAGCCTCGTTTCTGCTTGCAATTCTAACCCCTCGGGTGAGATTTCTCTATCTCACATGGATACTCATGATGGATTCCTATCATCTTTCGCATTATCACCACTAACATATAGTTAACATGCATTATATCACCTTACCCTTACTTTAGAATATATGGTTCGTTTGCATGTATTATTATGAAATATATGCTTTTACATGAACTATCACCTCCATTACGTGGTCCCGCCTTAATTCCATTAAGCGATGGGAAAGCTTATATTAGCAGGATTGTATAACGGATATTTCGACAAAAAAAGGATAAAACATTTTTTACTAACAAAATGTGATAACCTGTTTAAAATTACCTGTTCATATGTTTTAATTTTAAAATATGCGAACCTTTTAAGCCGAAATTAAGGTTTTATTTCATACCCCAGCCAACCTCGTTTTCGCTTCTTGGAGAAGGGATTGGATGGGGTATGAAAATTAATACTCGGACCACGTAATGCTATTCTGACAATTAATAACTGGTTCTTGTATATGCATTTTCTCCATTGCCTTCACTACGAATAAACTGTGTGTTTACAGTTCGCATTATACTCATCAGTACCTTACTATAGAATAAATGGTTACTTTGTATTCAGTTTTACTACAGTGTGGACGGAAATCCAAAGAAATCTCTGAATAACACATCATTTAAGTATGCGACCGACTTGTTATAGAGACAATCAGTTTAGAGAGATAATTAAAAGCGAAAATATCCAGATATGAATAGGTATCACCAAAACAAGTTCAGAAATATTGAAATATTGTCACTAATTACAGTGATGTTTTATACATTTGGGTTTACAACTCTCTATATTTAACATACTAGGCGAAAAATATCATTTTGATATAATTCTACAACGGTTCGTGGAAAGCCGATGATGGTTACTAGCAACGTCGAACATACTTAATAACGGATCTATCTATTTTTTTCTTCGTGTACAAATGAGTTTCAAAACTGCTGCTAACGGACGCCAAATATAATTTGATTTGCAATACAACCTACTTCTAAAATCCAATGTATGGTTCTTTCTAATGCATTATGTTTCTTCACTAACATGCCAATTTGTTTCAAATGGAATATCATTCCAAGATTAAAATGAAAATCTGTTGTTTCTTGTGCATATTTCCCTAGCCTTACCATCGAATGAATAGTTCCAACTTTCAGTCTATAGCTCCGCCCTCGATTGTTCCAGGATCAAGTTCCCACAAACATGTAATCTATTGTATTTTAGAGTTGCTTGTGGGACAACTCGGGTCTTTGGTAAACTCAGGTGTAAATGTCGATTAAACGTTTAATTGGCTCAACTCTCTTGTGGATATAAGCTTGACTGACAGATCGAAACTATGTATAGAGATTGTGTTTAAATTAATTTCGCATTATGATCATAAATATGTTATAAACTTGCATTACATCAACTTACCCTTACTATAGAATTGAAGCAATGGTTCTTTTGCATGGTGTTTTCTACAATGGGTACGGAAATATGGGTAGCATTTACTTGTTTGAGTTTTATAACATGTATACTATACAAAACTACCATGTTTACATACTACCACATAGGTAAACAATACCTTGTTTGCAAAGAGGAGTGAAAGGACTCCATGCTCCTTTTGCACACGTAGCCGTTTCAGAGCCGATGCGAGTATAGCCATCAAGGCAGGTGTATGTCGCGGTTTGTCCTTCATAACTGTTCGGTGCTGATACCTGTCCATTTAAAGGCGCTACGGCTGGTTGGCAGTCTGAATTGTTTTAAATAGGAATTTATCAGTACTATTCATTGTAGTAATTGTGTGTTTATCTTAAAACAATATGTGACCGACTTATTATAAGTAAATTCAGTTTAAAGATATAAGTACAATGTAAAATGTATAAATCTGAGACAGTACCGTCCAAGAAACCTTGTTGTCCACGAAAATGACAGCAGGTGCATTTAGTTTAACACGAGACAGCGACTTTTTGAAAATTATTTATTTCCAAGATCTATGTTTTCCTTGAATGGTTTTTCAAATGTAAATGTGATAGATTTTAAATAATACAGGTCTGACTATCACAAAAATGCTTGATATATTTATGCATGCATTAAATCTTGCAATAATTGGTTTAAAATACTCCAGCATAATACGAATTAGAAATGTCACTTTAAATTGTGTATTTTAATATATTATATACTGGTATTAAGATGATATTACATATATCCCGGTATTTAGATGATATAACATATATCCCGGTATTTAGTTAATATTACCTATATCTTGGTATTTAGATGATATTACATATATCCCGGTATTTAGATGATATTACGCATACAACGGTATTTAAATGATATTACATATATCCCGGTATTTAAATGATATTACATATATCCCGGATATTACATACATCCCGGTATTTAGATGATATTACATATATCCCGGTATTTAGATGATATTACATATATCCCGGTATTTAGTTGATATTACATATGATATTACATGTATACCGCATGTAGATAACATTACATATATACCAGTATGTGTATGATATATAATACACACCGATATTTGGGAGATACACTGTATATAATTAATATAATTATATACACTGATATTTTCCAAGTATAATACTATACAGATATTTAGATAGTATAATATATATCCCGGTATTTAGATGATATTACATATATCCCGGTATTTAGTTGATATTACATATGATATTACATGTATACCGCATGTAGATAACATTACATATATACCAGTATGTGTATGATATATAATACACACCGATATTTGGGAGATACACTGTATATAATTAATATAATTATATACACTGATATTTTCCAAGTATAATACTATACAGATATTTAGATAGTATAATATATATACCGGTGTTTGGATGATATAAGATATACCTGTATTTGGATGGTATTATATTTTCCGGTTCGGATATGTCAATGATGTAATGTATTTTGATATTTGGATGCCAGTATATACCGATATTTTGGATTATATTATATATACAGATATTTTAATGGTATAATTTATACCGGTATTTTGATGCCAATATATACTGTTTGATATCATATAGGTCAATATTTGGATGGGCATATATATGTATATAGCTATTTGGATGATATACACATATAACGGTTTTTCCTATTTGGGTATGGCCACAATCAGGGCTTTATATGACGGGGATATGACACGACAGTAAAAACACTGTTTTCAACTAAAAACACTTGTCGTCCGTGTAAGTTGATCGAATATACGCTGCATTTATCGATTTTTACTGCGCTTATCGTGGCGGTTTGCGAGAGGCCTCGATGTACGATACACCCATCAACCCAAATATGTTGTAAACTTGCATAACATCAACTTACCCTTACTATAGAATTGAAGCAATGGTTCTTTTGCATGGTGTTTTCTACAATGGGTACGCCAAAGCATATCCAAATAACATAGCATTTACTTGTTTGAGTTTTATAACATGTATACTATACAAAACTACAATGTTTACATACAACCACATAGGTAAACAATACCTTGTTTGCAAAGAGGAGCTAAAGGACTCCATGCTCCTTTTGCACACGTAGCCGTTTCAGAGCCGATGCGAGTATAGCCATCAAGGCAGGTGTATGTCGCAGTTTGTCCTTCATAACTGTTTGGTGCTGATACCTGTCCATTTGAAGGCGCTACCGCTGGTGGGCAGTCTGAATTGTTTTAAATAAGAATTTATCAGTACTATTCTTTGTAGTAACCGTGTGTTTATCTTGAAACAATATGTGACCGACTTATTATAAGTAAATTCAGTTTAAAGATATAAGTACAATGTAAAATTTCTAAATCTGAGACAGTACCGCCAAAGAAACCTTCTTGTCCACGAAAATGACAGCTGGTGCATTTAGTTTAACACGAAACGGTGACTTTTTGAAAAATATTTATTTCCAAGATCTATGTTTTCCTTGAATGGTTTTTAAAATGTAAATGTGATAGGTTTTAAATAATACAGGTCTGACTATCACAAAAATGCTTGATATTTTTTATGCATGCATTAAATCTTGCAATAATTGGTTTAAAATACCCCAACATAATACGAATTAGAAATGTCACTTTAAATTGTGTATTTTAATATATTATATACTGGTATTAAGATGATATTACATATATCCCGGTATTTAGATGATATAACATATATCCCGGTATTTAGATAATATTACCTATATCTTGGTATTTAGATGATATCACATATATCCCGGTATTTAGATGATATGGCATGTACCCGGGTATTTAGATGATATTACATATATCCCGGTATTTAAATGATATTACATATATCCCGGTATTTAGATGATATTACATATATCCCGGTATTTAGTTGATATTACATATATCCCGGTATTTAGATGATAATGCGTATATTCCGGTATTTTGATGATATTACATATATCCCGGTATTTAGTTGATATTACATATAATATTACATGTATACCGCATGCAGATAACATTACATATATACCAGTATGTGTATGATATATAATACACACCGATATTTGGGAAATACACTGTATACAAGAACGTCAATTATATATAATTAAATAAGTATATACACTGATTTTTTCCAAGTATAATATTATACTGATATTTGGATAGTATAATATATATACCGGTGTTTGGATGATATAAGATATACCAGTATTTGGATGATATAATACTTACCGGTTCGGATATGTCAATGATGTAATGTATTTCGATATGTGGATGCCAGTATATACCGATATTGTGGATTATATTATATATATACAGATATTTTAATGGTATAATTTATACCGGTATTTTGATGCCAATATATACTGTGGGATATCATATAAGTCAATATTTGGATGTGCATATATATGTATATAGCTATTTGGATGATATACACATATAACGGTATTTCCTATTTGGGTATGACCACAATCAGGGTTTTATATGACGGGGATATAACACGAGAGTACAAACACTGTATTCAACTGAAAACACTTGTCGTCCAGGTAAGTTTATCGATTATACGCTGCATGTATCGATTTTTACTGCGCTTATCGTGGCGGTATACGAGAGACCTCGATGTATGATACACCCAACTACATTACAAACAGACATAATATATCTTTGTTTTACTGATTCTTTTACATATTTTGCGTTGCCATACTAGGCGAAAAATATCATTTTGATATTTTTTAAAAATAATTCTACAACGGTTCGTGGAAAGCCGATGTTGGTTACTAGTAACGTCGAACATACTTAATAACGGATCTATCTATTTTATTTCTTCATGTACAAATGAGTTTCAAAACTGCTGCTAACGGACGCCAAATATAATTTGATTTGCAGTACAACCTACTCTAAAATCCAATGTATGGTTCTTTCTAATGCATTATGTTTCTTCACTAACATGCCAATTTTTTTCATATGGAATATCATTCCAAGATTTAAAATGAAAATCTGTTGTTTCGTGTGCATGCCATATTTCCATAGTCTTACCATCGAATGAATAGTTCCAACTTTCAGTCTATAGCTCCGCCCTCGATTGTTCCAGGATCAAGTTCCAACAAACATGTAATCTATTGTATTTTAGAGTACTCGGGCCTTTGGTACACTCAGGTGTAAATGTCGATTAAATGTTTAATTGGCTCAACTCTCTTGTGGATATAAGCTTGACTGACAAATCGAAACTATGTATAGAGATTGTGTTTAAATTAATTTCGCATTATGCTCATAAATATGTTGTAAACTTGCATTACATCAACTTACCCTTACTATAGAATTGAAGCAATGGTTCTTTTGCATGGTGTTTTCTACAATGGGTACGGAAATGCCAATGCATATCCAAATAACATAACATTTACTTGTTTGAGTTTTATAACATGTATACTATACAAAACTACAATGTTTACATACTACCACATAGGTAAACAATACCTTGTTTGCAAAGAGGATCTAAAGGACTCCATGCTCCTTTTGCACAAGTAGCCGTTTCAGAGCCGATGCGAGTATAGCCATCAAGGCAGGTGTATGTCGCAGTTTGTCCTTCATAACTGTTTGGTGCTGATACCTGTCCATTTGAAGGCGCTACGGCTGGTGGGCAGTCTGAATTGTTTTAAATAAGAATTTATCAGTACTATTCATTGTAGTAACCGTGTGTTTATCTTGAAACAATATGTGACCGACTTATTATAAGTAAATTCAGTTTAAAGATATAAGTACAATGTAAAATTTCTAAATCTGAGACAGTACCGCCAAAGAAACCTTGTTGTCCACGAAAATGACAGCAGGTGCATTTAGTTTAACACGAAACGGTGACTTTTTGAAATTATTTAATTTCCAAGATCTATGTTTTCCTTAAATGGTTTTTAAAATGTAAATGTGATAGGTTTTAAATAATACAGGTCTGACTATCACAAAAATGCTTGATATATTTATGCATGCATTAAATCTTGCAATAATTGGTTTAAAATACTCCAGCATAATACGAATTAGAAATGTCACTTTAAATTGTGTATTTTAATATATTATATACTGGTATTAAGATGATATTACATATATCCCGGTATTTAGATGATATAACATATATCCCGGTATTTAGTTAATATTACCTATATCTTGGTATTTAGATGATATTACATATATCCCGGTATTTAGATGATATTACGCATACAACGGTATTTAAATGATATTACATATATCCCAGTATTTAAATGATATTACATATATCTCGGTATTTAGATGATATTACATATATCCCGGTATTTAGTTGATATTATATATGATATTACATGTATACCGCATGTAGATAACATTACATATATACCAGTATGTGTATGATATATAATACGCACCGATATTTGGGAGATACACTGTAAATAATTAATATAATTATATAGATAGATAGATAGATAGATAGATAGATACTTTATTGACTTAAACTTTTACAGTTTCTCATCATTACATACATAATTTGTAATACATAATTATAATCACATGACAGGTTACACATACTTCTACACACTCACTTATAGTTCAATTTTCAATACTCCTTAATTAATCATAGATCATATAAATCACACATTTTAATCAATAATCCAAGGATATCAAAAAACAAAAGGAATTATATATAAAATAACAATTTATGTGAGGATGTACTTGAATATATTTTAAGAAATAATATTTGGAATAGAACATCTGACAGTAAACGCCTCTGACAAATATTTACTTAAATTAAAAAGTTCTTTCTTCTTTGAAGATTGTAGAAGTGTTATAAATTTAAACATATTTGGCCTTTGTATGTAATATTTTCTGATATATTTCTTTCTAATATCATTATAAGCTGTACAAATTAAAACAAAGTGAAATTCGTCTTCAATATCAGTTGAATTACATATTTGACAAACTCTTTCATTTCTTTCAATCCTCTGTCTTGCATAACGACCTGTCTCAATTATTAAGCTATGTGAAGATAAACGTAATTTAGTAAAAACACTTCGTAATCTTTTTGTACATAAAATATTCAGATAGTTTTCATATCCAAAATTATCTTTAACATGTCTATACAAACTTGATAATACTCTATTTTCTTGTAGATCAGTGTTCCATTTTTGAATAAAACAATCCACCAACCTCTGTTTAAAGCTAGATATAAAATGTTGATGGTTCACCCTTAAAGGATCATCCCATATATACATAAAGCCATACGTATTAAGCAGAGATTTTACATTGGATAACCAATTGTTTAAACCACTTTCACAATCAGATAATGAAGATTTATAAATAGATGATAAAATTATATTTTCTGTTTTAACTAATTTCAACCAATATCTAACTATTCTAGTATATCTTGTGATAAATAAAGGATAACGCGCCAATTCACCGTAAACACCAGCATTACTCGTGGTCAGTTTTACTCCTAGAATGTGTTTACAAAACTTGAGATGAATTCTCTCTATCTCTTTCGATTTTATGAAACCCCAGACAAATAAGTATATACACTGACATTTTCCAAGTATAATACTATACTGATATTTGGATAGTATAATATATATACCGGTGTTTGGATGGTATAAGATATACCAGTATTTGGATGATATAATACTTACCGGTTCGGATATGTCAATGATGTAATGTATTTCGATATGTGGATGCCAGTATATACCGATATTTTGGATTATATTATATATACAGATATTTTAGTTGTATAATTTATACCGGTAGTTTGATGCCATTATATACTGTGTGATATCATATAAGTCAATATTTGGATGAGGATATATATGTATATAGCTATTTGGAAGATATACACATATAACGGTATTTCCTATTTGGGTATGACCACAATCAGGGCTTTGTATGACGGGGATATGACATGACAGTACAAACACTGTATTCAACTGAAAATACATGAGACTAAACCGAAACTAGCTTTACAATTATTTGATGCATTTGTTTCATCAACTATGAATTACGGGAGCGAAGTTTGGGGCTTCTCAAAGTCTAAACCATTGGAAAATTTACATTTAAGGTTCTGTAAACAAGTATTGGGAGTTAGACTATTCACATGCAAGTGTGCTGTTTATGGGGAACTGGGAAGATTTCCACTTTATATAAATAGATATGTACGTATTATCAAGTTCTGGTTAAAAATATGCAATAGTGAAAATATCATTATAAAATACATTAGAGAGTCTTCGTTACAAGACGTAAAAAAGGGATATACAAACTGGTTTCTTAAGGTTTAAATGTTGCTAGAGAAATATGGTTTTATGTATGTTTGTATGACCACAATCAGGGTTTTATATGACGGGGATATGACACGAGAGTACAAACACTGTATTCAACTGAAAAAACTTGTCATCCAGGTAAGTTTATCGATTATACGCTGCATTTATCGATTTTTACTGCGCTTATCGTGGCGTGTGCGAGAGGCCTCGATGTACGATACACCCATCTACATTACAAACAGACATAATATATCCTTGTTTTACTGATTCTTTTACATATTTTGCGTTGCCAGAAAGCCAAATAAATAAATAAATAACCTTTCTAATGGTGAAATTTTATTCCAAATAACGGTTAAATAAATAGGCAAAATCTCGAGTTGGAACGGTAATGTATTGCATTTTTCTTTTTTTAACTCATCACCATGTGTTTATTATTTTGGTCATTAAACATTTATTGTATAATAAATATTTAAATAAGATGCATGGTTAGAAAGCCAAATAAATAACCTTTCTAATGGTGTAATTGTATTCCAAATAACGGTTAAATAAATAGGCAAAATCCCGAGTTCGAACGGAAATGTATCTTCATTTTTCTCTTTTCTTAAAGCGTTTACGCGCATCACCATGTGTTTAATGTTTGGTCATCAAACATTTATTGTTTAATAAATATTTAAATAAGATGCATGGTTACAAAGCCAAATAAATGACCTTTCTAATGGTGTAATTTTATTCCAAATAACGCTTAAATAAATAGGTAAAAGCTCCAGTTGGGAAGGAAATATAACGCATTTTTTTCTTTTCCTAAAGTGTTTACGCACATCACTGTGTGTTTATTGTTTTGGTCATCAAACATATACATGTATTGTTTAATGAATATTTACTTAAGATGCATTGTTAGAAAGCCAAATAAATAACATTTCTATTGATTGAGGTTATTTCAAACAGTTCTTCAAAGGTTAAATGAACGAGGAGAGATAAAATAAAAGCATTGTCGCAATTATCAAGCGGTTCATTTTTTCAGTATAGATAATGTTTGTGAGGATAACAATACAGTACATTTAAATGATTTACTAAGTGAGCAAAATTAAATTATCTTTTTAACTTTTCTATAGAACAACTGGTAAAACCTCGAATGCATTGTGTGAACAATTGAGAATGATGTGAATAATGTATTCCATTGGCATAACAATCGATTGAATAATTAACAAACACGCATGTATCAATAAAAAATAATAACACCTGCAAACGTGGTAATGATAATTCGAACAACACATTATTAGTGTTTGTTTGTTTTCTTCTCGGTTTTCAGGTCGGCTGATTTAGTATTTTAATCAGTTAAAATTGTTGACAAAATCGAAATGCAATGATTGTAAAATGCTCACATTTCCAAGTTAGTTGCTGCAAAACGTAATTGTAAATACACTTTTCACGATTTGCGTGGGTTTTTCGTGTTTTTAGCAAATTTTAATTGCTTTTTTTAGTGTTTTGTTCTCAAACCAAGAAGTGTTAAATTGCGATGAAAAAAGATGACCGATGTTCGTGCTTAAAAACTACCTTAAAAGTATTGTTATTACTTGCAATCATCGACATGTACTGTATAAGTGAGAAAAAAATTTACCCTTTAATAAAAGAGATTTTTTTTACCCTTCCATAAAATATACATGTTGATACAAGATTTTTTTTTTTTTTAAATGGCCAAGTTTAACCACTTAAAAACTACCCTAAACACAATTTCAATATGTATGTTATTACTTGCAATCATCAACAGGTACGGTTTAATTGAGAAAACAAGTTTACCTTTCCATAAAATATTCATGCTTATCTCTGAGGAAATAAAAACGTTCAAAATGGACAAGTTCAAAAAATGTTTTTTGTTGAAATCAAAGTCATAACCCACTTAAAAACTACACCAAACACAAAGTGCATATGTTTTGTACGCTTAACAACGATCGACACATATATAAAAAGCGTGAAAGGCGTATAAAACAAACAAACAAAAGACTACACGAACGTCGGCCATCTTTTTTTAATCGCAATTTCACGTTTCCTGGTTAGAGAACAAAACACTAAAACAAGCATTTAAAAACTTGCTAAAACACGAACAACCCACGCAAATCGTGAAAAGGACACTAACAATTACGTTTTGCGGCAACTAACCATGTTGTTTATAATGTCTTCAACCATAAAACGCGATAAATCATGGAGCGAAATCACATTGTACATTCTAAAACATGGCGGCTGAAGTGAACGTTAATGACCGAAGTATTCCGAATGAGTCGACGACAAGTGTTTGGAACACTTCTGTCCGAGACCGGTACCTTTAATTATCATCCCAGCCACAATGGTCTTCCTGCAGAAAACAAATCGAGACATATATTAACAATCACTTATACACAGCGTGTTTACCTTTTTTACATTTGGGGGCAACACCTGTCCAGTGTCCATCAAATTGACAGGTAAGTAAGCTATCTCCGACAATGCTGAATCCAGCTCGGCAAGACACTGTCACATTGCGATCTGCGATGACTGCAGTGGTTGGTTTAACCTTACCGTTTTTTGGTGCAATGTAAGGCGAACATTCTAAATAGAAATGTGTTCAAAGCAATATATGTTCATATAATGTAATAAACACTAACATTTTTAAAACGGTTAGTATAAAACACACATTGTTAACATACATTGAAAATCATAGTTCTTTTAATAATTCAATCTTATTAAAATAAAATCCTAATTATGCTTTGATACTCTCCGCTATAGGATCTGACAACACTGCCTTGGAGGTCACGTCAGAGCGCCTTTCATCTTATCAGTATTCAATAAAGGTCAACTAAATTCAACCAATGAAATCGTGCGTTTCATATGCACTTCAGATGAGGTTCGAGTGAACAGAACAAACGAAATTCCACATAAAACACATACATGTATCCGAAAAAAGATGAAGTCGCCGTGTGTGAATGCTGTGGTTTGCACGATAGATTCAAATAAATGCACTAAATTGCATGTTTTACAGCAAAAATACGAAGAAAATCATGGGCGAGGCGATTATCGAGATTATTGCAACATTAGGTTTTTGATAGCGACGTTCTGCTATTATTACCCGCGAGTGTAATTTTAGTATGGGTTACGAGTTCAACCCTACGAAGTGGTCTATTGAATTCCTTCAAACAGTCTTGGTTTTTTCAGCAAATATTCAATAATGGTTAATTTGTTGTGCTTTTATAAGCTAAAGTTACGGACATTGTCTCTTTCAATACCCACCATAGACTGCTCCACAGCATTTGACTGAAACGTGACATGCGCAGTGAAGCTGCTATACCGAGCTATTTTGTAGGCTGAAATCTGATTGGATTGGATAATCGTAAGGTCAATCTGACGTGACCTCCAATGCAGTGTTGTCAGATCCTTAATAGCGTAGAGTATCGTAACGTGATAAAGGGTTTGATTTTAATGAGATTGGTAATAACATTAAGTTATAGCAAGCAATGATTTACGCAAACATTATATGTAGCTGCCGAAAGAAATAGCATTGTATCTGGGGAGTTTTTAAAAACAAAATTTAACAATAATAAAATATCACGGAACGGTAGCTTAAAATATAGAGAATGAAGACTGTCACGGAGAAATAAATCACCCTGACTGTTGTCTGACCAGAGACATTCTATTCCACATTCTAACCTTCAGTTTACAAATAAACAGTTTATATTCAAAGACGTAAGATCTCGCTACACATCCAAATACAGATATACGTATATATATTATCATCCATAAACGGTTTTATACATATTGAATATGGAGAAATAATGAGTCAAATCTATGACAAGAGAGATTATTTTAATTTTGATATTGTTAATTATCCCCACTTAGATGGGGTGCTCCACGAGCTAATGCTTATGGGGCCTAGTTTCTCAACGTATTCATCTTTTCTAGAGCTTGTAGACGAGTTGAGGACTTTAATATTTGAAATCCTTCTACAACTAAGAAGCTACTCCATCAGGGCTACCTTTACCATAAACTTTGTAAACCTAATGCAATATTTTATATTTCTAATCCCTACTTTTAAACTATACAAGTAACATAAGAACTCTTCTGTGACAAGGACTGTCACAACCTGACTTTTATGGTAATGTGATTTACAGTCGCTTGCATACAATCTTTATTAAACTTGTTAAGAAGTTTATCAAAGGAGGTTATGATGCTATCATTTTGCAACGTACTACATATTTTGTGGTTCACCCATTTTCAGTTCGACAAAATGATTTCCTCTATTATTGTGCGATGGTCGGACAGATTGTGGACCCTATGATTACGTCTACCTACATTCTCAAATCCCGGTAGCTTTAATGGTTGTCTTAAATAGTGTCTTGTCTACCCTTAATGTTTTTTACTCATGTTGCTTTGGCTTCTGCCAAGTCATTAATTACTTGCTTTGTGGCTGTCTAAGCCTTTGTTTTTATATTCATATATACATGATCATCTATGTGTAGTACTTATATTTCCTATTAATGCTGTACCGTTTTATTGGGATGACACTAGGGTACGGGTGGAGTTTGGTGCACCGTAGAACCAGTTTTAAAGCCCCCAACATCCTGTTTTGCCACTGACCGTTACAAGGCGGTAGCGATATTTTCAACCCTTTTATATTTGTGATGTCATATCTTGCAGTTTAAACATCTTTGTAAGTATTGTTCGTTTCTATGTTTTATATGCTCTCCCATTTGAATCATATGTGCTGTTTGCCTGTTATGTGATAACTCTTTCTCCAGAGTTAAGTCATATGAGATATGTGTGTTTCTCGCGTGAGATTATAATATGATTTCATGTTTATCCGGTGAATATGGAGAATTGCTACACGAGGTATAGTTCTTTTAATCGGAAACGAGGCTTTTAAAATACAAAATATTCCAATTATAGCTCGTGTTGGAATTCCCGATCTTCATCGGATACCCATGATTGATTATTGTTCTTGCATTCCATAGACGTTTTATGCGTCGGCGTCACCCATTAGTAAAGTCATGCATGTGTTTTTACACACTGACGTCATGCAACTGTTGACTTTTATTGGGCTTGACCTTTATCAGCCCCAAGTGTAGTTCAGGCTTTCCGGCACTCATATTCCACGCGGAAAAGCGTATGCGGTATGCAAAAATTCCCTATATCATATTATATACCTGGATTTGGAAGAACTCCTATTTACAGGTTGTTATACTGTCGAAGCCAATGAAATCCTTACGTTCAATTAAAAAACTGAAAAATAAGTAAATAACAATCTGGTAAAGTTTGGTAAAGATCCAATGGAAAATGAAGGCCCTATCGTCTTAACGAGCCAAAAGTTAACGACGGAAGGACGGACGGACGACGGACGACGCACAACTCGTCATCCAATAACAAGAGGCCCAAGAGGGCCTGTGGACGCTCTACTGGCTAACATGGCTCTTATAACATCAATGAAGTGAGTGACTGCCATTTACGTTTTTTTGAAAGTTTCGGGCAAAAAACAGCTTTTTAACTAAATCAAAGGCCATAACTAAAGAATCTGGTAAAGTTTGGTAAAGATCAGATGAAAAATGAAGGCCCAACCGTATCAACGAGGCAACATATAGCATGTTTAACTAAATCAAGAACACCTCTGTTACTGGTCCGACTGGTCGAACATAGAGCTAAAAAAAAAAGAAATTTGCAAAACATTTCAAAAAAAAGAGAAGATATTTCAAAAAAAAAAAATTCAAAAAAAAATATTTAAAAAAAAAATAATTCAAAAAAAAAAAATAAAAAAAAAAATTCAAAAAAAAATAACTCTATACATGTCTATGTAAAACATGTGACCCGAGGGTTACCATTTGAACAAACTTGGTAAAGGACCATAAACTTACAGCAAATGCAAAATATTAAACCTCTGGCTCTTGCAGTTCCAGAGAAGAAGATTTTTTTCAGTTTTTCCCTATACAAGCATTTATGTAAAACTGTGACCCCCGGGGCGGGGCCAGATGTGACCCCAGGGTCCCCCTTTGAACAAAATTGGTAAAGGACCATAAGCTTATAGCAACAGCAAAATATTAAACCTCTGGCTCTTGCAGTTTCAGAGAAGAAGATTTTTTAAGTTTTTCCCTATACATGTCTATGTAAAACATGTGACCCTTGGGGCGGGGCCAAATGTGACCCCAGGGTCACCATTTGAACAAACTTGGTAAAGGACCATAAGCTTTTAGCAAATGCAAAATATTAAACCTCTGGCTCTTGCAGTTCCAGAGAAGATTTTTTTTCTTCAGTTTTTCCCTCTACAAGCATTTATGTAAAACTGTGAATCCCCGGGGCAGGGCCAGATGTGACCCCAGGGTTCCCATTTGAACAAAATAGGTAAAGGACCATAAGCTTATAGCAACACCAAAATATTAAACCTCTGGCTCTTGCAGTTTCAGAGAAGAAGAATTTTTATATTTTTCCCTCTACATGTCTATGTAAAACATGTGACCCTTGGGGCGGGACCAAATGTGACCCCAGGGTCACTATTGTCACTATTTGAACAAACTTGGTAAAGGATCATAAGCTTATAATAAATGTAACATATCAAACCTCTGACTCTTGTAGTTGGCGAGAAGAAGATTTTTAAAAAAAAAATCCTATATAAGTCTATGTAAAACTGTGACCCTCGGGGCGGGGACAAATTTGACCCCCGGGTCACCATTTGAACAAACTTAGTAGAGGACCATAAGCTGATGCTACATGTATTACATGAGAGCTCTGTGCCATGTGGTTCCAGAGAAGAAGATATTTTTCAGTTTTTCCCTATACAAGCCTATGTAAAACTGTGACCCCCGGGGTGGGGCCAAATGTGACCCCTGGGTCACCATTTGAACAAACTTGATAGAGGACCACAAGCTTATAGCAAATGCAAAATAGTACACCTCTGGCTCTTGCAGTTTCAGAGAAGAAGATTTTTTAAGTTTTTCCCTATACATGTCTATGTAAAACATGTGACCCTTGGGGCGGGGCCAAAAGTGACCCGAGGGTCACCATTTGAACAAACTTGGTAAAGGACCATAAGCTTATAGTAAATGCAAAATATCAAACCTCTGGCTCTTGTAGTTTCCGAGAAGAAGATTTTTTAAAAAAAAATCCTATATAAGTCTATGTTAAACTGTGACCCCCGGGGCGGGGACAAATTTGACCCCAGG